>PVIR01005358.1:0-48832 GCA_004026965.1 Petromus typicus
AAAAAAAAAAACAGGATAGTTTCTATCAGTACACTCCTCTTGGTTTTTCATAGCCATTTTTGTAAAATGGTTGTTTAAATCTGAATCTGAAAGACAGTTTAATTTGTTTATAGACTAACTCGTTAGGTTAAAATTCTCACCCAGTTTTTCTGCAACATTTTCTTTAAACATGAATAGCTGATGATAGTGGTCTGCTGTGCTTGGCAATAAATCTAGTTATTTAGATGTAATACAGTTTCTAGAAGATCTGTGTCCCATAGTTGCTATTGCAACGGTTGCTGTACCCAGTACAGAGACTTTACCAGACATGCATGCTAGCATCTTTATTCCCTGTGTGATTTTCAAAACAGCATCAAGATTAATAGAGATCCCCCCTGTATGGAACTGACTAGTATAGATGGAGGAAGTACATGACCACTAGTTTGCAATGTCTAAAAAAAGGACTAGAGGCATTTTAAAATCAGAAAGTTTGTTGATTCAACTATTGAGCATTTTGTATTCTTTAAGAATGTACTCTTTAAGAAGAGTCTAGACATAGTGGTAGACTCACTATTCTGGGAGACCAAAGCAAGAGGATCATAAATTTGAAGTGAGCTTGGAAATTAATAAGACTTGAGATGAGCAAAACGCCCAAACCAATACTCTGAAAACCTGGGTGTTGTGAGTGGTATGCAACTATAATATCACCTATTCAAGAAGTTAAGACAAGAGGATCTCAGATTCAGGGCCAACCTGGGGGGAAACTCTGTCTCAAAAAGTCTGGGATTATAGTAGCTCAGCAGTAGAGTACTTGCTTAACATGCATGAGACTCTGTTCAATCCTCAGTATGGGAAGGTGGGTACTTTCAGGAAGGAATAGATACTTGATATGTATTACAGGGAGAAATCAAAATTGAGAGATCATTTTATGATATTCTATTATTTTAATTTTTGTGGTATAGGGGATGGAACTTAGGACCTTATGCTTACCAGGCACTTGTGGCCCAACTGAGCTATATCCTTGGCCCGTGATACTTTATTTCTGAGCTATAATTTTACCCACTTGGGTCTGTTCCTTTCTAGTAAACCCCTCCCCCACCTATATGGGATTTAAACGCAGGGCATCACTCAAGCTGGGAAGCCATTTTGCCACTGAGCTTCATCCCAACCCCACTTTCAGGTGTTTTTTGTTTGTTTGTTTGTTTTTTGTTTTGTTTTTGAGATATGGTCTTGCTTTGTAGTTCAGGCTGGTCCTGAGCTCAGCCTCATGCCCAGTATTGTATGTGGTTACGGGGGATCAAACCCGGTCCCTTCTACTTGCAAGACAGGTGCCCAAACCACTGAGCTAAATCCCTGGTCTCTCTAGTAATTATAATTTTTATGGTGTTGAAGATACTGAACTTGAGATAAATCTTCTTCTTGTCTGCATTGATTATTTATTATGGCTAAAGTAGATGTGTTATAGTCTCTTTAAATGTTTAATGTACTGTGTATACTACTGATCAACTGTAGCTTTTTGTGTTATTCTGAACTACATATACTTCATTCTGGTTGTGTTTACTGTTACGTGATATAGAATTAGAAATTTTGCCAAGTGTGGTGGCTAATGCCTGTAATCTCATCACTTGGGATGCAGAAGCAGGAGAATTGCTGTGAGTTCGAGGCCAGCCTAGGCTACATAGTGAGTTCAGGGCCAGCCTGAACTACAAAGTGAGGCCCTGTCTCAAAACAAAATTTTAAAAATCTTCACCTAGTAATACTACTTCTAATTGATTTTTAAATAACTACACTAGTTTTGGACTTTTACATGTATTTGTTGGGATTCATTCCTTTTTATCATCCTTCCATAGTTCTTCCCTTCCTTCCTCTTTCCCTCTCACCTCTCTTTCTTTCTTTCTTTCTCTCTCCCTCCCTCCCTTCCCTCTCTCTTCCTCTCTCTCTCTGTCTCCTTTCTACCTTTGTTTTTCTTTTTTTGAGAACAGATCTGTGTTTCCCAGGCTGGACTCAGAATCCTGGGCTCCAGTGATTCTCTTGCTTTGCCATTTCCATGCCCTGCTCTTTCTTTGATAGTTTCATAATCTGTAGGGAATATTGAGTTTTGGTGACATGATTTTTCTCCCCAGGTGAATGTTTCTTTTTTGTTCTAACTAGCTATCATTTTGTTTGATCATTTTTTATTTTCCTTGTAAACTGATAGGCAAATTCACCACAATGTTTAAAATCTCATTGTGTTTTGGAATATTTGTCTGCCAATATGTTTGTTTCCATGGTCTCAATCTCTATATTGTAAGGGAGTTAAAATTTGAAAAGAATTTCCTCAGTCAGAATTCTCATGTATTATTTTCACTGTTTTTCCTCTACATGTGTGCAGTTTAATGAGGCTTTCTGGTCCCAAGTCTGTCCCTCTTTTTCCTAGGCTTACTACGACTTAAGCCTGGAATGCCCTTCACCATTGTTCTGATATTGCACTGTTTTATCAAGCAGTTCATTTCCTATTTTCTTAATTCTCTGCATTGTGTTTTTTGGAAATCCTATAATACAGAGTATTTGCTTCTGTTATTGGAAATTCATATTCATAGCCTGAAATAATACATTGATAGGTCTAAGAACTAGAATTTACTTTTAAAATCTATTTGTAAGCTATTAGTTGTAATAGCTATTAACTATTTCTAGTGCATTTTATAAAATATTCATAAACTACCTAAGAGAAATCCAAAAGAATGATGTCAAAATAAGAGGATACTTGAAGAAAAATAAAAGCATTGAGAAGTATAATTGAAACTAAGTAATAAGTCACAATATTAACTAATATTTATAGACTCAATTTACCATGTATTTATTCCTAAGGACATTTTCCTTGGAAAGCATACAGAATATTTAATGAGAATTATAAAACTGTTGTCTAGAATAATGTCAGATCATTTTGTTCAATTACTACTACTTAGATACTGTTTCTAGGACTGTTTATGTAATTTCTTTCATCTTACTCCCGATAATGCTATTTTTCCAGGAGACTTAATAGCTTTAGTGCTCCTTTCAGCATCTAAACTCACTATTTTCTTTCTTCTGACAATCAGTCCTCACATACTACTATTATTTTATAATTGGAAGGAAGGAGCAAACTGTTAGCATATAGTGTTTTTTACGCTGTGCAGATTAGGCAGTGTTCTCTGACTGTATTCTTTCAACTTTGTTCCTAAGAGTATTTAAGCAGCATAAATCTCTGCATAAGAAAGATATCTTCCTTTATCACAGTAACATTACTCATGAGGCAGTAACTCTTTGAAGTGTTTTGGACATCTATACAAAATATATAATATGATATTCTTAAATTGAAAGCTGTAGTTTTACCCTAATTTGAGTTAGTCACATCTTAATTCTAATTCATGTTTATTCAACACAAGTAGAATTAAGTGAGGTTTTTATGTATTGATAATAAAAATATCAGGTATAAAACTTGCTATGTGGCTAATAGTCTTTGGTTAAGAAGAAGGTTAAAAAAAAAAAAAAAACTAGGACCAAGGATGTATCTCCTGTGATAAAATTTTTGCCTAGCATATTTCAGGCACTGGATTATGTCTGTAGTTTAAAAAACAAAAAGAAAGACTTTTTTCATAAGTATATTCCTAGAGAGCTACTTTTAGGAGTTCACACTGAATTTGCAGGGGGCATGGATGTTCTCTATTAATTTTCCACCATCTTCTAAATTTTGGAAGGAACTAAAGTGCTTTCTTTTATCTCTTCTTTTTTTCCAGTGCTGGGGCTCTGGAAAAACCTATGTGTAATCTGAGCAGGCAGGATGCTAGCGTGTAGCTAGCCCTAATCTCTCTTTTTTTTTTTTTTTTTAGGTTTTTTTGAGACAGGGTCTCACTTTGTAGTTCAGGCTGGCCCTGAGCTCAGCCTCAAACTCACATCACAGCAATCCTTCTGCCTCTGCCTCCCGAGTGCTGGGATTACAGGCGTGAGTCACCATGCCTGACACTGTGGTATGTGGTACTGATTGCTGCTGGACGTGGACACTCACGTGAGTCTCCACATCCAGTATTATATGTGGTTGCCGAGGATCGAACCTGGGCCCTTGAGCTTGCAAGACAGGTGGCAGAACCACTGAGCTAAATTCCCAGCCCAAGCCCTAATCTCTTAATGTTTTTTTTTTTTTTTAAAACAGGGTCTAACTTTGTAGTTCAGGCTGGTCTTGAACCCAGCCTCAAATTCACAGCAATCCTGCCTCTTGCCTTCCAAGTGCTGGGATTACAGGCGTGAGCCACCATGCCTGGCACTGTGGTGTGTGGTACTGATTGCTGGTGGGAGTGAGTCACTATGCCCAGCATTGTTGTATGTGGTTACTGGGGATTGAACCTAGACCTTGTGCTTGCAAGGCAGGCACCGGAACCACTGAGCTAAATCCCTGGTCCCCTTAATGTCTTTTCTTAACCATACTGCAATTTTTGATATTGCTGAGAGAAGGTAAAGTACACCACCAATATGTAGGTAGGTATTAGTCTATCAGTGTAAGTACAAAAAAAGAATACTTCATTTAAATCTGTACTATCATTTGCTCCTCAAAAAAAATTTAATGTTGGCTAGGCATGGGGACACATGCCTGTAAATTCCACTACTTGTAATGCTGAGGCAGAATTGCCGTGAACTTAAGACCAGTCTTAAGGGAGAGCTGACCAGACCATAGGGAGAGCTGTCTAAAAAAAAAAAGAAAAAGAAAAAAAAAAAAAACTAAATAAAAATTCATTGAGTATGTAGTCTTACTTTAAAATATTTAAATGCAGCTCTTATTAGATATTGAGAATGGCTTGATCAGAGCCACATGACTAGTAAGCAAGGATTGTTAGGACTTTTCAGAGATTATTCCTTTCCTCTCTCTGTCTTCTCATCTCATCCTTGTCCTTCAGCAGCTTTTACTAGATGAAACCTTTACATACATAATCCATGATGCGGAGTTGAGTCCTCAGCTTTACCATAGCCAGTACAGTAGTTTACACCAACAGTATAATACTTTACTTGGGAATTGCTCCAGATAGTTTTCTAGGCCTGTGATAGCATATGAATGTAATTTATTAGTCAAGTGATGACTCAAGAGTTTACTTCTTGGTTTGGGGCCTTTAGTACTTTAATACCTCTAATAATTAAGACATTTTAGTTTAAAGCCTTGTTCAGTTGTTCATTTTGTTGAGTTAGAAACATAAATTTTTTTGTTTTCTAACAAGGTGATAGAATGTTAGAATACAAAGAGAATGACTTAATTTTTAGTGTCTTTTCTATCTCAGTTTTCACAAAAATAAACTGACATTCTTGTTTGTGTAAGCAGATAGCTTTATTGTAGTGAGTAACTTGCACTATGTAAAATAATAAAAGGCTGCCAGTGTAGAATTGAGTGATCATCTCTTCTTGGCCTTTTGGCTAAGATCAAGTATAGTATCAAGTGTAGAATTGAATGATCACCAGAGCTTTGATGATTTTCAATTGTGTATACACAGGAAAGAAGCATTCAGAATACTGGAAACTTCATACACTAATAGTTTTTCTAGTATTTAATGAGAAGTCTTTTCTTTTCTGGACAGTTTTGGATTGTCATTAATTATAACAGGAAGCTTAAACAGTACTATATAAACTTACATATAATATGTTACCTTAGCTCCTTGACAGATTAAAGAAAAAATTGCCTACCTGCTATTTAAGAATTAAAGAATAATGTGAGTTTAAAAAAAAATATGTATTGTATAGATTTAGTTTCCCTTCCACAAAGGAGTGAACCTCAACAACTCAAAAGCTCTTAGCTCAGTCAGTAGCTCACATGACCTTGGACAAGTCATTCCAGCTTTCTTTGGGCCATGATAACATTCATCAAATCTAGAGTTTGAACTAAGGGATTTCCCAAGATCTTTTCCAGTTCTAAAATGTTATAACATTATATATGAGTTTCTCTTTCATGTAGCATATCTTTGATTATTGTATATATGTTGTGCATATTTATATTTCCTTTAATTTTAGATATGATGAGTGGATTAAAGCAGATAAAATAGTGAGGCCTGCAGATAAAAATGTGCCTAAGATAAAACATCGAAAGAAAATAAAGGTAAGTATTGATTTTGCTGTACACCATTAGCTGTTAAAGATCTTTTCTTCCAAAATGAAGCCCTTAGTGTTAGTCTCTTGACATTTGTCAGATGTTAATTTTATTACAATTAATTTTGTCAGTTTATGGAAATATTTTAAAAACACTGCCAAACCCATGATGAATGTAATCGTTATTTGTTGTAAACACATACCAATAAAAAAAGAAATCTCAGTGTAATGGTACATGCCTATAATCCCAGAACTTGGTGGCTGAGGCAGGAGAATTGCCATGAGTTAAAGGCCATACTGAACTATATAGAAAGACCCATTAAAAAACCCTTGGCATTGTTAAATGATCCTTGAGGTCTTTTTAGCTTTAATATTGTATAAAAGCACTCAACTAGATTGCACCTGTAAATTTCAATCTTTTCCTATCCCTCTGTTCCCCAAGTAGGAGGCATAAAGCAGTGTGACATAAGATCTTATCACAGATAATAAACCCACTGCAGAAGAAAAGGTATCTAAAAGGAGAAGGGAGCCTGATACTGTTTTTTCTCCTTATCTGACTGTAGGTAGGGGCTTAGCATATTCTCCTAAGACCCACTTACTCTTTGGTCATGTGCAAAGTAAATCTTTCTAAGTGCTTTGTTAGAAAGTAGACTGTTAACTAAGTTTTCAAATTCTTAATCTTTTCAATATCTTTTTTATGTTTCAGAATTTTAGTTGACGTGCATAATATGTCTGAAATTCAGTCTTCATATTCAGTGTGACAAGCTCTTTACTTACGCACCTGCCAAATGATGATCTTGCTAGTCCCAGATAGTGAAAGCTTTTCCATTTTTGTTTTCACTATGAGATTTGTCTATGTTGTAAAATTTTTAGTATAGCAACCCAGCATCTACAAATTAGGACTTCTTAAACTCTTGTATATCTTCATGCATAGGCATCACTGGAAAATAATGTAGATCATGCTGTATTTAGCATTGATTTTAATTGCTTGAAAAGTATTTTTTGTAGCACGTAAAGAAGCCTATGACTTTAGAAAGCAAGTTTTATCATAGTATTGTTAAGGTCGAGGATAGGTTAAAGGTGGGAGAAACAATATTAGAGTATTTCTTAGGTAAGTTTTCCTAAATGTTTGCCCTATCCCTTCTTCATACTTCTCCAGGCTTGTTAAGATGCCTGCTTGTAAGGGAAGAGCGATGTGAATTTTAAAAAGGCTTCTAGTTCTGCTTTTGCATCTCCCTCCCTCACTGTGTCTCATCTTACTCTGCAAGCCACTAGTATAGTGGGCTCCTTTGACAGCCACTAAGTGCCATATTTGTGGGCCAGGGATATTGCTCAGTGGTACAGCACCTGCCTGGCAAGTGCATGGCTCTAAGTTCAATTCCCTGTACAAAGCAGAAAAAAAGCCGCATTTGTATTTGAATTTGAGTAGATTATTCCAGTTCTCAGCTTCCGTGGTAGATTATGAATTTTGGGATAAAATAATAAGGTTGTGAGAAGGCTGGCAATAGCAGAAAAGTTGGAATAGCATGAACTATTGGCAGGCTGTGGAAGTCTGTCAAGCAGGATATAGCTGAGCTTACAAACTTTCCTAGTATATTCTTACAATTAATCCTGTATCTCTCTCTGGAGCATGTATCAGAATCACTTGGAGAGCTCTCTAAAATTTAGAGTACTTGGTCCTTCCTAAGCCTTTCTGATGTAATTGATACGAATTTGTTTCCAAGAATTTGCATTTTTGATAAGTTCAAGGAAAATGCTAATGTCACTGGGCCAGGGACCACCTTGGAGAAAATCTACTTCTCCTTTCTGCTTCTAGAATTATACTAGCTATATACCATCTTGAGGAGAATTGTGAAGATAATCACTCAGATTTTTGTATTCTTCACTATATAACAGGACTTCAGGATTATTTGCTGTTTGCTTGTGCTTCAATGAGCTGTATATATTATATTATTAAAGTAAATTCTTTTGAAACAAATTTTCAGAATTGTTTCCAAGATACAGGTTAGTCTTGGCTAACTGTGAATAGCTTGGGAAAATTTCATATATTTTTCTTGAACTATTGACATTTCACTGACCTAGGACAGTTACCCAGACTAGCTCTAATAAACTACCCATTTCTTCAGTTTGTTCTACTTAGTTGAAAAGAAATATGACATATTGTCATTCCTATTCTGTATTTCATAATGGATGTGTTAAATTTTAGTAGAACCAAGTTCTTACTGTTTCTTTTTGGTAAATATTTAAACTTAAATTATTGGATTTTCAAGAATTTGTAACATCAATTATTAGCAACATATATGTTTACTGATCTTGATTGTTAATTTGACTCCACTGTTAAATTCTAAATACAAAAACTACTTGTTCATCCTGTATTTTCTTAATAATGAAAAAAACTTTAATGTTCTCTGTTATCTAACAGTATATTCTGTGACTTAGAACTAAAAATAGTATTAACGTTGCCAATAAATACCTCATTATAAATTATGGCTAACATAAGATACTTTTTCTTCTTTAATGCAGAATAAATTAGACAAAGAAAAAGACAAAGATGAAAAATATTCTCCCAAAAATTGTAAACTTCGGCGCTTATCAAAACCATCATTTCAGACAAATCCATCTCCTGAGATGGTGTCCAAACTGGATCTTGCTGATGCCAAAAACTCTGATACAGCTCATATTAAATCCATAGAAATTACTTCCATCCTTAATGGACTTCAAGGTAAATGTAATATTTTCTTTCCTGAAAGTAGTTGGTGTTAATTTCTATAATGGTAATTTATTCATTGACATTGTCAGATTTTTGTTTGTTTGTTTGGTTTTTGCTACTAGGGATTGAACTGGGGACCTTGCACTTGTGAGGCAGGTGCTGGATCCACTGAGCTAAATCCCGAGCCATATCAGATTGTGTTTTAAATAGAACTTTGTTATTTTGGTTATTAGTAGATCAAAGGATACCATTTTAGTTAACAGTTTAATATTCAACATAGAGCACTGTTTCTGTACTTTGTTCAGGCATCATCCTTTCTGTTGCCATGGAAAGCACAGTTTATATTATGTAATAACAGGCTGTAAAACTACATTAACAGTTTTTTGCAAAGAATACTGGGTTTTGCTTATCTTGAGTGCATCTAAATGTCTCACGATGTCATATGGCTTAGTACTGTATATAAAGCAGAATGAAATATATATCAGTACAAACAGTGAAGACTGGTAGGGGATTGAATCTGACACAAAAAAGGAGAGATATCTGATCTATGAATTAAGTAAAAGAATATATCTACTTAAATTTTATATTACTTATGACTTGGCTTTTGGTTTTTATTTTGAATGTAGTGTCTTTTGATATCTGAGCTTATTTTACATGGGTATTTATATGAATTTAAAGACTATGTAGTTTTCTAAAATAGATTTTTAAGAGTCTCCTAATGTATCTTTCATTTAAATAGAATAGTATGTATATAAACAAACACAAATTAATAGTGGTAGGTATCCACGATTGTAACCAAAAGTATTAGAAGCTCTGAGTTAACCAGAAGCTTTTGCATTACACTACACTCCCAGACTCTTTTTTGAGACTGAGTCTCACTGAGTTGCTCAGAATAGGCTGTAACTTGTAGCCTTCCTGCCTGAGCCTCCCAGTATGTTTAGATACAGTTGTGCACCACCACGCCAGGCTTTATAGGTTTTTTTTTTAAAGAAATTTGTCTTAGTTACTTTATTCTCATTGCTGAAACAAAATTCCTGACACCCAAACCTCATTGTTTATAGAGGTTTCAGTCCGTGATTTGCTGGCTCTAAGGCAGGATGGAATGGTAGATAGTATCGTAGTATAGAGGCGAAACAGTTAGTGGCAGGCAGAAGATAGCAAAGCAAGCAAGGGGCAAAGACAAGCCTCTTTCTGTCCCTTCTGTTACATCTTGGCTGTTAGGATTAATGGGATTCCAAACCATCCAGTAGACTGATTTAGTAATCACCCACCCTTAATTTTAGCACTGTGTTATGAATCAGTTATACATTCTAGATTCAGCCACCTCTGAAAAAAATCCCACCTATGAATTCATGAGGCCTTGACACAAGCCATAGCAGAACACACATATAAATATGTATATTCCTAAGATGATATTATTTGGCAATTTTTTTAAACTGAGCACCAAGTATAAGTCTTAACTATGTGAGAATGTCTAGTTGAAAGCCCTCTGAAAATGCTGAGTAGCGTCTCATAAGTTGTGTTCTAGTTGAGCTTAAGCTGCTCTTGAGAGTTTGCTTTTGTAAACCGAGGATTTAGCTTAGTGGTTCCGGCATCTGCCTGGCAAGCGCAAGGTCCTGAGTTTGATCCCAGGTACCACATACAACATTGTTGACTGTAGTGACTCACGCCTGTAATCCCAGCACTGGGAGGCAGAGGCAGGAGGATTGCTGTAAGTTCAAGACTAGTGTGGGCTACATAGTGAGCTCAGAGCCAGCCTGAACTATAAAGCAAGACCCTGTCTAAAAAAGAAAGCACATCTATGGAATTCAGTGGGACAAGGTCATATATGAAGTATGGGAAACCCAGAGGCTCACCACAGTTAAAATATCTGATGTAGTGGATGACCAGTGAGAATGTGCTGTGGGAATAGTCATTTGTGCTGCAATTTTTCATTTGAAGATTATAGAGACTGACTTACAGCTTTCAGAAATAGATCAGAATTTTTAGGCTAATAAAATGATGTCACTTAATCCAGGAAAAAATACCTAAGATGTAACAGGACATGAACCTGGTTTGATACTGTACTGTGAGTAACAACAAGCAGCTTAATGATAGCCCTGTATGTGACTGACTTTGGAAATAGCAGTGTACCAGTTTGATCTGGATTTCTTCTATATCTTATTTGTAGCTCTCTTTATGAGGAAGATACATTCATTCTGTGAGTAAAGAGAGGGAACAAAAGAATAGATGGATGGAAAGATGAATCGATAGATGCATTTTAGGGCTCTTTCTTCATTGTTGGAATTACTTTGTTTTTGATGTGTCAGTCTTCTTCCACCTCAGTGTCATTTTGATAGAGCACTGTCACTTTTTAAGGATAAGTATAGAAGAAGGAAAGTAAATTTTTAGACACTTCAAATAATGTTGCTTATTCTACAGTTTACTCTGTTTAAAGTTCAGTGTTAGGCGAGAGAGATTTAACTCAGTGGCGCTGTTCGTGCCTTGCAAATATAAAGTCCTGAGTTCAGTTCCCAGTCCAAACAAAAAAAAAAGGTTCAGTGCTATTTGGTGGTGTAACAGAACGCCATAGCCTGGGTAATTTATAAAGAAAAGACAATCATTTTTTACAGTTTTCGAGGCCAGATGTTACATCAGATTCTTAGCATCTAGTGAGATTCTTCTTGCTGTGTCCTAACATGGCCAGGGGGCATCATGTGATGAGTGAGCACTTGAGAAAACATCTGTGAGTAAGAGAGAGCACTCACCTTTCATAACAAAGACATTTATGCCATAACTAACCCTGTCCTATGTTAATGGCATTAACCCATTTATGCAGATGATGTAGAGTTCTCATGACATAATCATGCCTTAAAGGACCAGCTCTCATTATTGTCATAATAACAGTTAAATTTCCAAATAAGTTTTAGAGAAGACATTTCAACCATAGAGGGTAGGTTAGAAGTTCTCTTATTTTGTCATTGTTAATTGTTTTTGTTTCTGTTATTGTTTCTGTGAAATGCAGAGCACTTCAAATTGCAGAATCTTTGTGTGTGACTTGTTTTATTATTTTTGTATTCCCTACATCTCAATTTCTTTTTTTAATGTCCTAAAATTTCACAGTGAGGTATGCCTTTTATGAGGATATTTTCATACTCTCTGTGGTACATTCTTGATACAATTTTGTGTTTATGTTCTAGGCAGTTTTCTGGAATGATTTTGTTTTCTCTATTTTATTGATCTTTTTCTTGATCGTTTATTTCAATATACTATTTTCAGAGCATTCTTGCTTTTAAAAATTTTTTGACTTTAATCAGTTTTTTACTTTCTACTATAACTTTTTTGAAATTTCTTGTACCTTGTCTTCTGATTCTTTTAACTATTTGACAGTTGTAATGTTTGACTGCTATAATGCTTAATCTCTTAATTTTAAAAATTAGACCATTTTAATTTATAAGAACTCATATTTCCTGCGTGATTTTGTACCGTAATCTACCTGTGTACATTTGGATTTTTTTTTCTTTTTTGTAATCTGGTTTATTTTTGAGGATTAATTTACATCGTAAAGTCAAATTCACAACTTGTATGGTTACAGTGTTGAATTTTGGGCAAAAGGATAGTGGATAGTGGTATAACTACCTCCATGACATAGTAATAGAAAATTTCTATCTTGGGACATCTTAATCTCTTTGAAGCTTACTTTCTTCACCTTTAAAGTTGGATAAAAGCAACTTGGCATGGCTGTTAACACAGGTGCTGCTATTATTTAAAATGCTGGGCACATAGGAAAATCACATTTTTATTCACTCTTATTTTTGTAGCTTCTGAAAGTTCTGCTGAAGACAGTGAGCAGGAAGATGAGAGAGGTGCTCAGGTCATAGATAATAATGGCAAAGAAGACTCTAAAATGGATCATTTGACCCATACCAGAAATGAACTTATTTCAAAAGAAGAACAGAATAGTTCATCTTTGCTAGAAGAAAACAAAGGTCATACTGATTTGGTAATACCCAAAACAGTGTCAAAATCTCCAGAAAGATTAAGAAAAGATATAGAAGGAATATCAGAAGATAGTGAGTATGAAGATGAGGATGAAGTCACAAAAAAGAGGAAGGATGTCAAGAAGGACACAGCAGATAAATCTTCAAAGCCACAAATAAAACGTGGCAAAAGGAGGTATTGTAATACAGAAGAATGTTTAAAAACTGGATCACCTGGAAAAAAGGAAGAGAGAGCCAAGAGCAAAGAATCACTTTGCTTAGAAAACAGCAGCAACAGTTCTTCAGATGAAGATGAAGAAGAAAAATCAAAAGCAAAGATGACACCAACTAAGAAATACAATGGTTTGGAAGAGAAAAGAAAATCACTACGGACGACTGGTTTCTATTCAGGATTTTCAGAAGTGGCAGAAAAAAGAATAAAACTTTTAAATAATTCTGATGAAAGACTTCAAAACAGCAGGGCTAAAGATCGAAAAGATGTCTGGTCAAGTATTCAAGGACAGTGGCCTAAGAAAACGCTAAAGGAGCTTTTTTCAGACTCTGATACTGAGGCTGCAGCTTCCCCACCCCATCCTGCTCCTGACGAGGGAGTGGCAGAGGAATCACTGCGGACTGTAGCTGAAGAAGGGAGCTGTTGTCCTAGTGTTGAGCTAGAAAAACCACCATCAGTCAGTGTTGACAGTAAGCCCATTGAAGAGAAAACAGAGGTTAGTGACAGAAAGGCAGAATTTCCGAGCAGTGGCAGTAATTCAGTGCTAAATACTCCTCCGACCACACCTGAATCACCTTCATCAGTCACTGTAACAGAAGCCAGTCAGCAGCAGTCCTCTGTCACAGTGTCAGAGGCCCTCGCTCCAAACCATGAAGAAGTTCGTAGTATCAAGAGTGAAACTGATAGCACAATTGAGGTGGATAGTGTTGCAGGAGAACTCCAAGACCTCCAGTCTGAAGGGAATAGCTCGCCAGCAGGCTTTGATGCAAGTGTGAGCTCCAGCAGTAGCAATCAGCCAGAACCAGAACATCCTGAAAAAGGTGAGGGAAAAAAATATGTTGATTTATCTTTGGATTTTGCCTCTTAAGGTCTCAATGGTGTCACAGTATATCTTACAATGTGAAGCATAGGTATCCTACTTGTGTGAACACAGTAAAAGTGGAAATTTGGAAGGTAAATTGAATAATAACATTAACAATGCATTTAAAAGCTTGAGAAGCCTTTAAGTCCTGTACCGGAACTGTCCGTGACATTTCAGCTGGACCAGAACATGTGCTTAGAAATTACACCCAGACCCAAACCCCAACCTGTTTGAAAAGTCATTATATGCACTGACTATATGGCATAAGCAGCTTAAGTGTATTTCTGTGTTTTTGAAATTGTAATGTACAGTTTCTCACAAACATTTTGATTTATTGACAGACCCCTCCACCTTTAACCAAATACTGTATGTAGGGGTTTGGAGCAACCACAACTGTCCAGGCACTGCTTTCCTCAGACAACCGTGTCAAACTGATTTTCAAGCCTGACTAACTTGTGTGAGTTTGTAAAGGAATTTGATGCTTTCTTAGATACATAGCTTCCAAATTGAAGGAACAATGTATATGATAACTACCTGCAGTAATACTTTCTTCATTTTCGGTGAAGAAATTAAAGGTGAAAATTAACATTATAATATTCCAAAAGTATTATTGCCTTCTGATTGTGCCAAGATTATACTCATCATTTTTCTTATAAACCACTTGCTCAGGTGTTTTTAAATCTATATGCTCTCAGCTGATACTTGGACTGTTTCATTGTAAAGACAGAGTACAAGATACAAAAAAGAATATGAGGTGCTCTGGTTTAGGGTTAGAAAGACCATCTCCTTTATTAAATTAAGTATTCTGAAGAAATTTTTAGAATATATATCTCTAAAAATAAATACTCCTCCCCTATTTTTTTTTTCATGAACTTTTGTTTTTTGATAATGGGGATTGAATCCAGGGTCTTAATGCTGAACTACATCCCCACCTGTTTTATTTATATTTTTGTTTTGGTACAGAATCTTTCTGAGTTGTTCATGCTATATTCAAATTTGTGATCCTTCTACCTCTGCCTCACAGATTATTAGGATTACAATGTATATCCCCATACCTAATTGTCTTGTGCATCTATTTAGATCTTAAGTCCAATGCTTTAACCAATGCAAACCTGGTAACCTGTGCCCCTATTTATGTGAAATCATTTGAATAAATTTTTCTACTAAGACTATTGGAGAATCCACATTATATTAAGTAAAAATGTAGATTCTACTGTAAAGACTTAGCTTTTCCCTCTGAGGTACTCCCCATGTGAGTGAAGATTTTATTTCTCAGAGAAAACTGGCAATTATTTTGAAGATTCCATGCTTCAATATTTAAGTCACTTCCTTTATGTTTTATTTCAACTGTCATATTAAAACAGACTTAGAAAAAATGATAAAATGTGGTCCATTAAAAACAAAAGTAGGTTTCAATGAACAGCCAATCCCATTTTTAACCTATGAAGCCATGTTATGTACACTGACAGCTGACTTTAACATTAGTAACAAGACAATAATAATTTATATAGTGTGTTGTATCTGATCCTGGAACAAATGGAGATAGCACTTTATTAGTTTCTGGGAGGAAAAGCTTATTTGTAGTCTCTGAGAGAACACACATATATTTATATGTACAAAATATACATCAAAACATAACAGATAAGGATCTCATGAACAATATAGAGAAATGTTACAGGGATCTTAGTGAAGATAAGTTGAGCTAGTTCAAGAAAAGGTGATTTTTGTATATAATGCTTTGGAGTAATTTCTTACCAAGAAGATGAAATTTATTTCTTAGGACTACCATGTGGGGTTTGTAAATGTTATATGTGTTAACCAACTAGTGTCCTGGTAGCCAAGTTCTTCTTGAAATAAATTTATAAAAACAAAAAATAAATTAATTGCTAAAATTTATCTCATTAACATTATATTATTTGAACATTATATTCATTAACATTTCATTTTGTAGCTAAATCTTAATTTGGTTTTACTAAATCCTAACAAAGTTCAGTCTTTATTTCTAGTGTACCCTGAATACTGTTTTTTAATTTCTAGATTCATAAACTCCCAGTACTACATTGAAAACTATTTTCATTTTATATTTGATTTTCTACATACTTTGTTAAAGTGTAACTTCTAGTATATGCAAAAATTCAGCTTTATCAGTGATAGTATATTAAAAATCTATAGTAATTTTTGCAGTAATTTATAAATCTCATAAAGAACATTTAGCTTTAAAATTTTTTTTTTAATGAGGAAATAATACATAGGGAGTGTTTGGTTTTATTTTGTGTTCCTTAATTTCTTTTCATTGCA
This sequence comes from Petromus typicus, assembly GCA_004026965.1. NCBI lineage: Eukaryota > Metazoa > Chordata > Mammalia > Rodentia > Petromuridae > Petromus > Petromus typicus. The sequence continues at coordinate 16,122 of PVIR01005358.1, forward strand.
GCCTCCACAGGCCAGAAAAGAGTGAAAGATGCTCAGGGAGGAGGAAGCTCTTCAAAAAAGCAGAAAAGAAGCCATAAAACAACAGTGGTAAACAACAAAAAGAAAGGAAAAGGCAGTAAGTGTGCAACCTCTCAAATTTTTAAAATAAGAAAATGATAGCCTTTATATTTTCTGCTCCTAAGAATATTTGTGATTTGGGATAGTTGAGCATTTGATTTTATCTTTATTCTTAAAAAAAATCGTACAATTTTTCTGATCTTAGATAAATTTTAGGAATAAGCAAGCTGGCATTATTCAGCTTTGGTATTGATTGCTGGTAAATGTTCAGGTAATCCTTTTCAGAATAATAACCAACATAATGGAAACATGATGCTTTATAGTATCAATTACTTTCCACTTGACTTTGTATGTGTCACATATTGTCAAATAGTTCAATTATGCATCATTTTTATTACAATGAAATTATTAGAATTCTTCAAGGCAATATCAGCATGAAATTACACAATCATGAAAGCCTTAAAGAAAGAATTCCAGAAGTTCCAGTCTGTGACATTTATCTTTGGTATCCTAAACCATGTGACCTGACTTGAAAGGGGCTACAAACTCCTGCTCGTTTGGTCCAACTAAGGACTTTAGCAGTTATTGTTCATCTACCTGCAGAGAATGTAATATTGAGGACTGCACATTTGATCTCTTCTTTTTGTAGACAACTAAGAAGCAGAAAATATGTAAAGAATTTTTTTTCAGGTGCCCCACACTGACCTCCTGCTGCTCTTCCAGGAGACTCCTGCCACCTCCACTGCCTGACCTTTGCTAGCAGCCGGCTTGGCTGCACTTCAGTGCAGAAAAGGGTTATTCGGCCAGCCTCCTGAGGTTCTGCTGAGCCCATATGACTTCCAGGCGGTGAATATGGCATCCCTTGGGGCCCAGAGGCTGAGGCAGGCCAGTGATAGAGTGGGGCTGAGCCATGGGTGTGGCTTAGCTAGGATTTGCCAGGGGTTCCAGAGCAGCAATGGGAGTGTTGGGAGGGAATTCCTGTAAGATGTGTAAATGAGTGCTGGAACTTCCTTGTTCCCAAAACTTCACAATGGGAGGATTGGCTGTGTACCTGTACAACTTGGAAACCTTTTAGCCTGAGAGCCTCTTTTTGATTTTAGTGTTTTTTAAATTTTGTTTTTTGGTGGCTACTTTTAAATGAACAATCAGTAAATATATGCTAGAGGGATCATCAGTCATTTCATATAATTACTAGACTGTTGAAAGTTTTTTCTTACACTGTGGTGGTTTTGTCTTCAGGATTTTACCGTATAAGTGATTTTTCTAAGAGGCATGTAGCTAAGTGATGCTGGGCTCCTGCCTGGCAAGCACAAAGTCCTGAGTTCAATCACCAGTATCACAAAAAAACCCTCAAAAAACCAAAAAGGCTCATTTTCAAAGTTAGTCAACAACATGTGTACAAAGAGAAAGCACATTTTTTGATTGAATTTGCTCATGTTAATTATTGGGCAATGGTAAATCAGACTGAGTTAATTAGAATAATTCATTATAGTGAACTTCTGATGGAATTTAAAATAATACTTTATATCCAGAAAGAGGTAATTTGTATCAGTACTAATCCTGTCAGTCTTATGGCAAACTCTGAAGGTTAATTATTCCATCTTAGTACTGAAACTTGGTACTGAAACTTAGCAAAGTCAGGTGTAATAGTTATTACACAGAATTCTGAATTCTTCATACACTACTAAATATAAAATTTACAAGGGAGAGACCAATGTTCTGTTTTATTCCACAATCTAAAGCGGGAAGAAGTTTAGTTAAATATGGTGACTATACATCATTATTAGTTTGTGGCCAAAAGAAATGCATTGTATACATATAGCCTAAAGTAATAAAATGAAATTATTACATTTAGTCAGTTTAAAAGATGTTCTGCATTATTAATAAGTATAATCAAACAAAAACCCAGCTGATTACTATATATGTGACAGTCTAGTGTAATGGAAGAGTAGTGTGATTTTTAACAAAAATATTACTGGAAAAATATATTATTGGCAGTTCAGGTAAGAAAAGTTTGTTTTTCCTTAAGTAAGATAATTCTGCGTTTATATTACATGATTTTCTTAGTTTTGTAGGTAGAGTGTTTACTGTAGTGATAAATTCAAATACCTAATTTTAAGTTGTCTATTAAAATCGGGAACAAATTCATTGTTAATTTTTTATTAATGTTCTTTTTTCCCCCCTGTTCAGCAAACAGCAGTGATAGTGAAGAACTTTCAGCTGGTGAAAGTATAACTAAGACTCAGCCAGTCAAATCAGTCTCCTCTGGACTGAAGTCCCATACTGCCAAATCTCCAGCAAGGACACAGTCTCCAGGGAAATGTGGAAAGAATGGGGATAAGGATCCTGATCTCAAGGAGCCCAGTAATCGATTATCCAAAGTTTACAAATGGAGTTTTCAGATGTGTAAGTGACATAGATTGACAGTGAACCAGTAGAAGTTTCACCTTAGTTACTTTTTTTTTTAAGGTTTTTTTGAGACAGGGTCTTGCTTTGTGGTTCAGGCTGTCCCTGAGCTCAGCCTCAAACTCACATCACAGCAATCCTCCTGCCTCTGCCTCCCGAGTGCTGGGATCACAGGCGTGAGCCACCATGCCCGGCACTGTGGTATGTGGTACTGGTTGCAGCTGGGTGTGGGTCTCCACACCCAGTATTGTTATGTTGTACCGGGGAATCAAACCCGGGCCCTTGCGCTTGCAAGACAGGCGCCGGAACCACTGAGCTAACTCCCCGGCCCTCACCTTAGTTACTTTTGATGCCTGTGCTTTACAAGAAGACCTATACCAATTTTAAGAGACATTCTCACCAGGCACTAAGTATAGATCTTAGTTGGATCTTGATCTGAATATACAGATTATTAGCAGCAAAGTTTCAAGGTAGTTGAAGCCTATTTCATCACTGACACACAGGTCTAATGTTTTAATGTATTCCAGTCTTATTTGGAAATATGAATTTTTAAAATGATGTACTGATGAGTACACACACACACACACACACACACATATATATATATATATATATATACATACATATGACTGATCTAACAAGCGTATATAAGGTAAAAAGGTCTTTGATTCTTCACATACTTAAATATTATGTATTTATTATATATATGTTATAGATAAGAAAAATAACCTTAGGAAACAAATACTTAGCCTTTTAAAAAAGTTGATGTTCTTCAACCTTATTTTCCAACCACATTATTTTCTCTTTCTTGTATTAAAAATGTATTGAAATTTTTAAATTGACAGCGGACCTGGAAAATATGACAAGTGCTGAACGCATCACAATTCTTCAAGAAAAGCTTCAGGAAATCAGAAAACATTATCTGTCATTAAAATCTGAAGTGGCTTCCATTGATCGGAGGAGAAAGCGTCTAAAGAAGAAAGAGAGAGAAAGTAAGTATTTTTACTTTAACATAAACCAGTTTAGACTGAATAGTTAATATGGGTTTATGTCTGTGTATCTTTGTCTAGGTACTTGAATTGTTTTCTGCCTAGTTTTCCTCATCTGTAAAATAGAAAAAAGATCTCAAATCCTAGTGTTCATTTTCCTTGGAACTCACAACTGACCCCTAAAATTAATAGTTACATAGTGAAAAGCACTGTGATGGAAATGAAGGATATTAAATATTTAAATTTCATCTTTGGTATTTTATATAAAATTTTTCAAACTCATAGATAATTATACATCTTGAAAGGGAAAAGGTTTGATGTTTCAGAATGTTTATATATTGTGTAATGATCAACTCCAGGTGTTTAGATTAAATATGATCATATTGTATTCCTAAAACGTACCAATAAACTCAATTCATTAAAAGAAAGATGTTTAGGTTATCTGTCATCTCAAATGTTGATCATTACTTAGTTATGAGAACTTTAAAATCCTGTATTTAGCTGTTTTTTTATACATATAATCCAATATTGTTCACTATATCACCATTTTGTGTCATCATACACTAATGCATATTCCTCCTGTCTGTCTGTGATGGTGTAACCATTACTGATTTTTGCCTTGGCTCTATCTGCTCCACTCCCCCCACTGTGGTAACAACCACTGTTACTCTACTTTGTAATTCTATAAGCTCATCTTGTTAGAGACCACATAAGAGTGAACTCGTGCTATCTGTATGTTCCTAGCTTATTTGTATCCATCCTTATTAAGGATGACAAGATTTCATACTTTTTATAGCTGAACAGAATTCTGTTACATAACTCATTTTCTTTATTCATTGGGCTGACAGTGGACATGCTTAGTTTGATTCCATGTCTTGGCTCTTGTGAACAGTCCTAGGAAATGAGAATCCTGATAACTTTTCTACACAGTGTTTTCATATGCTGTACTCAGTAGCACGATTCCTGGGTCATGTGTGTCTTAGTTACTTTATTTTCTTACATTATTTTGCTGAGACAAAGTACCCCACACCCAGAGTTAGAGGAGGAAAGGTTTATTACAACTCATAGTTTGTAAAGGTTTCAGTGCATAATCACCTGGTTCCAAACCAGCGTGGTGTGCCAGAGGGGCATCACAGAGGAGAAACAGTTCATGGTAGGCAGAAGGCAACAAAATAGTGAAGTAGCAAGTAGCAAGCCACAACATTAGCCACTCCTTATGTCCCTTATATTCTGTACAGGGTATCTGTTTTTAGAATGGAGCACCCTTAATCCTAGCATTGCACCATGAATCAATCCCAGCATCATATTCTTAATCCCAGTATGGCACATTCTAGATTCATTCTTGTCCGAAAAGCTCCACTTATGATCAGGTAGGCTTTGGAAGGGATGTGTAGCCATAACAAAATAGTAATGTTTCTAACTTTTGAGGAATATTCATGCTGTTTTGCATAATGGATTACTAATTGACATTAACGTTCCTAATTCCTACCATTAGAACTTTCCTTTTTTCACTGGATGAATTCTTTTCTATTACAAATGATCACAACATTTGCAATTAGACCTGAATGGTAAGTGGAAGTAAGAAAAGTAAAATCTGGGGAGTTATCTTGCTTCCCTTAGGCTGCCATGGTAAAATACCACAAACTAGGTAACTTCAAAATCAGAGCTTTTATTCTCACAGTTGTATAGCGCAAAAGTCCAAGATTAAAGTATGTACTAGCAGGTTTATTCTTGAGGCTTACCATGTTTATTCATAGATGAGTGTCTTCTTGACATATCCTCACATGGCCTCTGTGTGTGCAGACATTTCTGATGCCTCATCTTTTCATACAAACACTACTCCTATCTTGCTAGGGCCCTACACTTACTGTATTGTGCTCTGTCTCTGAATATATACACATTGGCAATAAGGGTTACAACATGGAATATTTTTGGAGTGCACAAATGAGTTGGTAACAGAAGTCCTGGACAGAGAACAGCAAATATCTCTTAAGGCAGTGTTCCTCAAATGGGGTACTATGCACATGTTCAGCCAGATAATTCATTGCTGTGGAGGACTTTCTTTTGCACATTAGAACATTACATTGCTGGACGCTCTCCCTTAAATAACCAGTATTTAACAGTGTGACCACCAGAAATGCCAGCTCACATTATCATATAAACTCAGGGTGGTTGTGGTGGGGGTAAAATCACCGCAAGTAAAGAACCATGACTATAAAGTTAGAATGCAGTTGATGACATTCTGAAGCTATTGTGTTTAATCTGTTGTGTAAAAGTGGAAGGAATATCAATAAGGTAAGCAGAGGGTAGATCATATTGGGTCACGTAGGCCAAGACAGGGAATTCCATTTTATTCTAAGTAAAATGTGTGGGTATTAGACAAGAAAATGACATTTTATTCCCCCTCTGTACTAGAAATTAACCCCGAGACCTTGTACTGAGCTACTTGCACAACCCCTTTTTCAAACTTTGAAAGACAAGATTTTACTACTGGTCATGCTGACTTTCAACTTAGGATCCTCCTCCTTCAGTCTGTGGAGTGACTGAGATTATAGCACCCAGCTGACATGATCTGTTGTGTTACTTTCTGCTGCGTGGCACAATGGACAGACAGTACGGGGACAGTGGAGAAAGCATGACAATTATAGTAGCCATTGTCATAGTTCATATAGGAGGTGCTAATGACTTTGAGCAAAATGACTGAACTAAAGATGAAGAGCATTTAATGTTAACAGCCTTTATGGATTGGATGTGGTAAAGGAATGAAAGAAATTGAGGATGATTTCTGGATTTTTGACTGGAACAACTAGACGTGTCATTTTTAGAAATAGGGCAGACATAGAAAAGATAAAAGTGTGGACTGAAAATTACAATAGGGATAAAGTATTATGTTTTAGCTATGTTAAGTCCTGAAATGCCTGTACACATCCAAGTGGAAATATGAAAGATAACGTAGGTTTGTAATCTGATGTTTGGACTAGTAATATAATTTTCAAATCATTGACATCTGTATAATGCATGAGTTATTGAAATGGTTTTCAGAACCTGAATGCTTTAGTAGATATCCTAGGAAAGAAATATCGGTACAGATATGGGCCAGATCAACTTTTAAAAGTGGGGCTAAAGTCAGGTGCAGTGCTGAATGCTGTAGCTCTCTGGGTAGCTGAGGAAAGAAGATCACCAGTTTCAGTCCTGTCAGGGAAACTTAATGACTCAGCAAGACCCTATCTCAAAATAAAAAATAAAAAAGGCTAGAGATGTATCTCAGTGCTGAGGCCCAAGTTTCAAGCTCCACTATCAGTTTTTTTAAATAGGTTCAAAAAAGTTGAGAAAATAAAATATCAGGATTTGAGAAGGGGTAGCCTTCATTAGATGAAGAACAAAAAGGAAACCAGGGGAGAATGGCCACAAAAAGAAAGTGTTTGCCAAAGAGTCAAGTTGTGGGCTTTGTAAAAAATTGTGGATTGGCCAAGGAAATGATCAGTGGCTTGACAATGTAGGAATCATTATGACCTTTTGAAGAAGTTTGCCCATGAGCTATGGCAGCAAAAGCTTAGTTAAAGCTAGTTGAAGATGGAGAATATCTGAGAAGTAGATATATATACCTAGGGAAATCTTGAGTTTTGCTATGAAGGAGCACAGAGAAATGGGACCACAGATAAGAGGGGAAAGAATGCACTTAAGTCCAATTAAACTTATGAACAAGTTCTTTTTCAGAACTTTTTTGAGTTGACAAAGTGAGTTTTATATAGTACACCTGTGAAAGTTTGCATAACACATTTGTAAATTGAGGATTTATCGTATCATGTTTGTGTGTCTGTGTGAGGTATTGAAAATTGAACACACCTTTGGTATTGAGCTGCATTCCCAGCCTTTTTTATTTTGAGACAGGGTCTCATGAAGCTGCTCAATTGCTCAGGTTGGGCTCAAACTTGCCCTGTTTCCTCAGCCTTCCAGAGTTCTGAAATTATAGATGACATTGTTGCATGTTACAAACAAGACTTTTCATACTGTCTCTTTGCTTATGCCATTCATTATTGTTGTCCTCTGAAGTACTGTATTTCCCTTTTTTTTTTGAGACAAGGTCTCGCTTTGTAGTTCAGGCTGGCCCTGAGCTCAGCCTCCAACTCACATCACAGCAATCCTCCTGCCTCTGCCTCCTGAGTGCTGGGATTACAGGCATGAGCCACCACGCCCGGCACTGTGGTATGTGGTACTGGTTGCTGCTGGGCATGAGTCTCCACACCCAGTATTATATATGGTTAACTGGGGATCTAACCTGGGTCCTTGTGCTTGCAAGACAGGCGCTGGAACCACCCAGCTAAATTCCTTCTCTCCCTTTTTCTTTAAAGGAGAGTTTCCACTTTTCTGTCATGATACCTTCTACCTTTTGTCTTGGCCTTTTTTGTGTGCAGCAGATGAAAGCTTGTGTGAGTTAGAATATTTGAAGGGAAATTAAAGGTAAATGCAAAATATATAGAGAAGCATCTGTCAGATGAAGAGTCTGCTTTTCCTAGTTTTAAGAACACTTTTTTGTTTGTGAACAAGTTGGTTTGCAAACAAGAACATTGGGCAGAATTGTTTTTGTTGGCAAATTCTACATTGGGTGACAAGACTGTGGCCCTCTTTCCTACACAAATACGTCATTTTTTTTTTACAGGTGTGAGTCACCACGCCTGGCATTGTTCTATGTGGTTACTGGGGATCAAACCCAGGCCCTTGTGCTTGTAAGGTGAGCACCCAAACCACTGAGCTAAATCCCTGGCCCTTTAAGTCTATTTCTTTTTTTTCTTTTGAAACATGGTCTCACTTTGTGGTTCAGGCTGGCCCTGAGCTCAGCCTCAAACTCACATCACAGCTATCCTCCTGCCTCTGCCTCCTGAGTGCTGGGATTACAGGTGTGAGCCACCACGCCCAGCACTGTGGTATATGGTAATGATTGCTGCTGGGTGTGAGTCTCCACGCCCAGTAGTGTATGTGGTTACCGGGGATCGAACCTTGGCCCTTTGTGCTTGCAAGACAGTCACCGGAATCACTGAGCTAATCCCTGGCTCCCAAGTCTATTTCTAAATATTAATCTGTAGAAAAGTGTCGTTCTCATGACCTTTTTTTTTTTTTAAAGCAAATTACATAAGGTATAATTCTTAGCCAAAAGATGAAACAACAGTAAAAAACTGATCTAAAACCAATTCTATAAAATACAGTAAAATTCATCATTATACATTGCAGGAAGCTTTGGATAGTTACCTTTGATAGCATTTTATCTGTGTTTTTAGAGTATAAATAATTCTTTTCTAAGATAAGTTCTCTGGGAAACATATGTAGCCAAAAAGTTTATTTCACTAATACTTTTACTGTCAGATTGAAGCTGGGTACAGTGACACATAACTAGTAATTCCAGCTGCTTGAGAGGCTGAGGCAGGGCAAGGCTATCCTGAGCAACATAAAGAAACCCTGTCTCAGAAACAGAAATAAATAAATAAGAGCAGATACAAATCATAAAATTTATGATCCGCTGAATATGATGGTTCACATTTATATTCCCAGTACTCAGGATGCTGAGCCAGTGAATTTGAGGCTGGCTTGAACTACATAGTGAGACCCTGTCTCAGAAACAAAAAGATTTAGCTAAAGTGGTACCGAGCCCACCTTAGAAGCACAAGGGTCCAAGTTTGATCCCTGGAAACACAAAAAAGAAAAAGAAAAGAAAGAAAACCAGAAATAAACGAAGAAAAAATAAATTGTGTGATCAAGCTGATGAAACTAAAATATTTAAGATTTTATTTATACTTTACAAAAATTACATTATATAACATCTGTTGGTAACAGATTAAGAATTAAATAATTTTCATGTTATAAATATACTCGATAACCATTCAAACTTAGAAAAAAAGAGTCCTATGTATCATCGATACAGAATACACTCTTAAAATACTTGAGACAGGTCTCACTTTGTAGTTTAGGCTGGTCCTGAGCTTAGCCTCGAACTTACAGCAATCCTTCTGTTTGTGCCTCCTAGTGCTGGGATTACAGGCAGGAGCTATCACACCCAACACTGTGATATGTGGTACTGATTGCTGCTGGGCATGAGTCACCATGCCCAGCATTGCTGTAGTGGTTACTAGGGATCAACACAGGACCTTGAGCTTGCCAGGAAGGTGTTGAGGTACTGAGCTAATTCCCTGGCCCAAAATATATTATTTTAAAAGGGGAAAAGGCAGAGGTTATTGTGTATACCTGTAATCCCAGAACTCTAGGGTAGGAGGATTTAAGTTCAAGTCCAACTTGGCCAACATAACAAATTAACATGACCTTGACTTAAAAAATAATTTGGGGATGTAGCTTAGTAGAAAGCTCTATGCTCAGTTGCATGCGTGTGTGTAGCTAGGGCAAAACTGTGCTTTCACTCCTTATTTTAAAGGCATTAAATCTACAAATTTTCCATTTGTTTATCATACCTGAAGATTCTAGTTAAGTGCCTCCAGAATGGAATGTAGACGTAGAACTAGAGTAAATATTTTAGGCTGAGGATCACCAGGTCTCTGTAGAAATTACCTATATTGTTGATTGAAATCTCTCATGCTGGATAAATGGATATGGCCATGCTGTAGTACAGTTTTCTTTACAAAAATGTGGACATAGGACAATGATTTTCCATCTTTTTTTCTGGAGTTAAAAAGAATATGAAGAAACTAGTAATGGTGGGACAAGGAATTTGGAGGATTAGGAGGGTTCCAGACAAGAGAGAGATTTTTGTTTTCAGTTTACGGCCCTGTACTGAATGAATGAATGAATATATGGTGGTCTGTTTAAAAATAGTACTAATTTGTGACTGTGAGAGAACTGAGAAAAAGATTTTATTTCTTTTGTAAACCAAATGGAGGTGAATGCAGTTATTAAAATTTTTTTTTTTTTGGTCCAACTTAGCCTCTTTTTAAATTTTTTATTTATTTTTTAAAAGTAGTCCGCAGAACTGAATCCAGGGTACACTGAGCTACATTTATCCCTAACCCTTTTATGTATATGTGTATAGGGTCTTAATTAAGTTGGCAGCACTGGCTTTGAACTCTGGATCCTGCTGCTTCAGCCTCATGTACCTGTTGTTATAGGCATGTAACACCATGCCTGGTTAACCTCCTATTCTTATAACCATTTAAATTTGCGAAAATTCCAAGTACAAAAAGATGGAGGGTTGGAGGCTGGGGATTTTAGCTCAGTGGTTCCAGTGTCTGCCTGGCAAGCACAAGGTCCTGGGTTTGATCCTTGGTACCACATACCACAATGCTGGGAGAGGTAGCTCACACCTGTAATCCCAGTACTCAGGAGGCAGAGGCAGGAGCTGGGAGTTCAAGGCTAGTCTGGGGTACATAGTGAGTTCAAAGCCTGTCTCAAAATAACAATAACAATAATAATAAAATAAAAAAGATGGAGGGTTTAGAAGGGGAGAAACTATTTGGGGAGTAGATACTAGACTTTTCCTGTATAATTCAAAGCTCTTCTTGCTATTTGTTGCAGAAAGTATATTCTACATTTTATTTCTTTGCTTACTGATTAAACCAACAATTTTTTCCCCCTCTTTGATCTATACAGGTGGCATCCTTGGTTGATCCTTTTTCATTATTTCTCCCCTGGTTGCACATCATGTAGCTAACTTGAGACAACTAGGTTTTCCTTTCTTTACATTGTGGTTTGGAGAGAAACAATTGCTCTATTAGGCAAAATCATTTTGGAGAATACAACAGAATTTTTCTTTCTGTTGTTAGATGTAGAACATATATTAAGCTCTTGGTATGGTCTCCCTTTTCCTTAGGTGCTGCTACATCTTCCTCCTCTTCTTCACCTTCATCCAGTTCCATAACAGCTGCTGTTATGTTAACGTTAGCTGAACCATCAATGTCCAACGCATCACAAAATGGAATGTCAGTTGAGTGCAGGTGACAGCAGGACTTGCTAAAGCACTTTGCACTTAATGGCTGTTGAAGGCCACGTCTTTTTTTTTTATACTGCACAGTGGCACAAAAAAATATCAGACAAGCACTATTTTATATTTAAAAATTGTTTCTTGACAAGCTGACTCGGCACTTAAGTGCACTTTTTTATGAAGAAAAAGTACAATGAACTGCTTTTCCTCAAGCAATAATTGTTTCCAACTTGTCTGGGAATTGTGTGTCTGGTAACTTGAAGGCCTTCCACTGTGGCAAATGGAGGCTTTTCACTGCCTGTAGAGACAATACAGTAAGAATAGTTAGGGGTGGGTGAGAACATGGTAAGATAACTTACTGTATATGTATTCCCTTGTATTTTGTTAAAAGCTGGAACATTTGATATTTTTCCATTTATTTATGAAAAAATATGAACCTATTTTCATTTGTACAAGCTAATTGTTTTTTAACGCAAGTCATCTTAGGGTGGCTTTAATTGTATAAGTCAAGCACATGTAATAAATTAAAAACCTTCAGTTAACAGGATATCAAACATCAATCCTGGTAACCAAATATTAAAGATTCTCTTTAAAAAAGACTGAACATGTTTACAGGTTTGAATTAGGCTAAAAGGTCTTGTAGTGGCTTTTCATGCCCCTTCAAATTGGAATGGAACTACTGTACTTTGCCATTTTTCTATAAATCAGTATTTTTTTTTAATTTTGATATACATTGTGTGAAAAAGAAAATGGCTAATAAACTGTATTAAATCTTAAACAATGTATAGATTGTACTTAGCCAGTTCAAAGTGTATATTTATTCATAATGAATTATAACAGTTATATTTTTGTGTTTTCTTGTAAATGTTTCTTTTTCCCTTAAATACAGATAATTCATTTGTATTGCTTATTTTATTATAAGCTACAACAAAAGGACTTCAGGAACAAACTATTCATATGGTTCAAGGTTGTTTATAAAAGATGGTTGTTATTTTAAGTATAAATAGCTAATTGGGGTGGTAGGCCTATAAAATTATATGCCTTGTAAAAAAAATCCAAAAAGAACTCAAAATTGTTTTCGCTTGTATTGACTTTATGTTATATGATCCCAATCTCTGTTCTGTTTGGCACTTGTATTTAATTCTTCACCTTTGTAAGACATTTGTATATTGCGGATGTGCTCATTGAAGCTATTTAATATCTGGCACTGTTGATACACAGTACTTTACTGTACAGACTGTTTTACTGTTTTAATTGTAGTTCTATGTACTTTTTTTGAGTGGGGCTGGCATGTTTTTATTTGTTTTCTGGCAATACGACGTGAAAATTTTGAAGCGTTTTGTTGTAGATGCTAACGTGTCAGGAACCTTAATCCTTTACATTCAACTTTTCTAAGAAAAGCATTTTCAGTCTTGTAGTGTGTGCTTACAGTAAATAATTTTGTTGAAAATGGTTTCAAGTTACTCAAATTTGTACAGGATTGTAAAGATTTGTTGACAGCAAATGTTGAAGAAGCTTATAGAATAAAGCTATAAAGTATATATTAGGATCTGCAAACAATGAAGAATTATGTAATATATTGTACAAATGTAAGCAAAGGCTCTGAAATAAATGCCATAGTTTGTGAATCCTTGATTTTGTTTCTGAAGGATTAAGTAATTTCAGTTTATTTCTCTATGTAATGATTGACAAGAACACAACCAATATAAATACAAATTATAGCCAATATAAATTATTACAAGGAGTTAACTGACATTAGAAAAAGGCAATATTCTACGATTACAGAAGGAAAACTCCATTAACCATGTCAGGGAGTAGTATACTTTAGCAGTAAAGGATACACTATGCACAAGACTCTGGGTTCAGTCCTTAGCATCAAGAGGAGGGAAAAGGTCCATTAACCAGTTAAAGGGGTTTTTAGGCCTTCTTGTATCTTTTTTTTTTGAGACAGGGTCTTGCTTTGTAGTTCAGGCTGGCCTTGAACTCAGCCTTGTGCTCAGAGCAATCCTCCTGCCTCTGCCTCCCAAGTGCTGGGGTTACAGGTGTGAGCCACCACACCTGGTATTGTTGTATGTGGTTACCGAGAAAGAACCGGCCCTTGTGCTTACAAGGCAGGTACTGGAACTGCTGAGCTAAATCCCCAGCCCAGCCTTCTTGTATCTTTATTACACTGTTTTGTTTTGTTTTTTATCTGAATGTAAATTTTAAGGCCTGGATATCTTCCAGAAATAAAAAAGTCAAATAAAAAGCTGAGGCAGGAAGATCACAAGTTAAAGTAACCCGAACAATTTACTTAGACCACATCCCCAGTAAAAGACTAGAAAATTAGTGCAGTGCAAACATCTTGTGGTAAGTTCTTAATACTGCCAAAAAATTTTTTCCCATAGAACATTTTAATCCGTAACTATCAGCTATTTTTCAAAAATTTTTAATTTGGCCCTGTGTGAGTTAACTGTACCTAACCCTTCTGACATACTCAAGTCAGCTGGGCATGAACAGTAATCAGTTCTTAACCACTTTCCCCTCTCCATGCTCCTCCGCATGGTTGTATTTATTTGGTCTGTGGTGGAACCTGGGTGGTAGTGACCTTATAAATGTTCTTCAATGATTTTATCATGTATCTGAGTTGAAAACCACTAATTTGTACCAAACCTCTGAAAGTCAACAGTTAGTTTTTTGGTGCATTTAGTGAATTTTCTAGCAAAATAAATCCCCTTCCCACCTTTTTTCCCCCTGTACCGGGGATTGAACTTGGGCCCTTGTGTTTCCAAGGTGCTTGGTACTACTTGAGCTAAATTCCCAGCTTCCCTCTCGTTTTTTTTAAAACAGTGAAAAAAATAGCTAAGTGTCCATGTTGTGTGCCTGTAATCCAGCACTCAGGAAGCTGAGGCAGGAGTATTTCCATGAATTCAAAGGCAACCCAAGCTTCATATCACTTTCAAGGCCAGCCTAGAGGACAAGGAAACCTTGTGTCAAAAAACAACAGGAAAAAATATACTATCCCCGAGTGTGGTGACAGATGCTTCTAATCACTGTTACTTGTGATGCTCAGGGTGGAGGATTTAAAAGTTTGGAGATTACCCTGGGCAACAATAACAGGAATCCATTTCAAAGGAGAAAATATTTCAGATTCCTCTTTTTAAAGCACTTTTAAGATGGCTCTTTATTTTAATGGAAATTTGTCAAAAGTTTTTAGTTATTTTTTAATGCTTATATTTTATTTGTCTGGGTTTTTTTTTTTTTTTTTTTTTCTGTTTTTTTGAGACAGTGTCTCGCTTTGTGGTTCAGGCTGGCCCTGAGCTCAGCCTCCAACTCAAATCACTGCAGTCCTCCTGCCTCTGCCTCCCGAATGCTGGGATTACAGGCATGAGCCACCATGGCCGGCACTGTAGTATGTGGTACTGATTGTTGCTGGGCATGAGTCTCCACACCCAGTATTGTATATGGTTAACTGGGGATGGAACCCAGGTCCCTGGGCTTGCAAGACAGGTGCAGGAAACACTGAGCTAAATCCCTGGCCCTTTTGAGAGAGGATGTTACTATGTATTTTGTGCTGGCCTTGAACTTACTGTGTAGCCCAGGCTGACCATGAACTCCTTCCTCTGCAGTCCTCCTTAGCCTTCTACGTGCTGGGGTTACAGCCATGTGTGCCCTATGCCCAGCAATTTAACTTTTAAAGGATAGATTTTTAAGTCTGTAAAACAGTGCTTCCCAAAATGAGGTCCTAGAATACTGTCTGGAAATGCTCTGGAAGTATATTATCAAGTGTACTTTTGAAATTTTCTATATAGCATATTCACTTTTTAGAATTGTTAGTTAACAGGGTTGTGGAGGGATATTTGGCTGAATAGTTTCCTTTACCCTATTGTCATATGTACTTCATCACAAAATCCTAGTGTCATCTGGGTGTTACAGGAATGCTATACAGGGTACTGATTCTAAATTTTGTTAGTGTTATACTTCTTATATCCCTTCTTATCTTCTCTAGAGGGTTTGAGAATTACATGATCAGAATTTGACCTAATTACCCCATGCCACCTAAAGTGCATTTTACCTAATTTACTTTATATGCTAATATTAAGACACTATATATTCTTCCCTAAATCTTGCATTCCTACTGAAATAATTGTAATGCAGACCCTAGTCTTACTAATTTTGTTTACCTGATAAATTATGATATAATGGAGCCGAATCCATGAAACCCCTCACTTTCTTTACTAGATTTTGTTTGTATTTTTTCATGAAGAATCCTTGTATTTTAAGTAACTCTCAAAGGGACTAATGATTGTTTAACGGCTTAAAAAAACATTCTGAATTATATAATCTTAAAACTATTTCCATCTACAGCCTCTTTGATGCTAATTTTTCTATACCAGTACATGCTTTCATCCCCTGTTGGTCCATCTTCCTACTTTATAGGTTTAACCTGCTATTTTGGGATCAGACTAACAGGACATATAAGTTTAAGTGTTAAATTTCATGCTGTGGAGAAGAGTGCATAAGAGT
This sequence comes from Petromus typicus, assembly GCA_004026965.1. NCBI lineage: Eukaryota > Metazoa > Chordata > Mammalia > Rodentia > Petromuridae > Petromus > Petromus typicus. Next base: position 32,001 of record PVIR01005358.1, read on the forward strand.
TTGAAAGAGGCTAGTTGGTACATAGGCTTCCGCTGACTGATGGTGACTTGAAGTCCTTGAGTTAAGATATACAGGACAATTACCTGGCAGTAGACCGGGCTAGAATGGAGGGTGCAAATCAAGAAGGCCAAATAGGGCATGGTTGCAGTGTTCCAGGTAGAAAGCAATTCTTGGAATAATAGGAAGAGAGAATGGGATTAGGGGACAATTGAGGACACACAAGAGGGTTTTTTCACTAGTATATAGGACAGGTAATTAAATTGGATCTCTGACATATATTGATTGATTTTTCCATCTTTGAATTATGAGACCATCATCAGCAAGCCACCAAAATTAAGAAGCTCAGTAATCAAATTCGGGGCCAAGAAGTTGAATACTGTGTGCCTGTTTTTTCTTTTCTTTTTCTTTTTTTTTTTTTTTTAATAAAGTTGACAGGGCAACAAAAGTTCACATACATTCCCAGTGAGCAGTTTTCAAAAGCAAGAGTGTTTCCAACAGATTCAAAGTCAACTCCCCAAACTGTTGAATTTAGTGTTACTTCTAACACTCCACATTTACTAAAAATCAATTTCGCAGATACTGAGTACATCCAGTGAACAACGTTATAGCATTATGTGTATGACATCTATCATCGTTGCCTTCACATCAAGAGACGTAACATGCAAAGTAGGATTATACTAAGTATAGCGGGGGCAGGGGGAAAATCTATATCCTTATTGCAAATAGTAACTCTGATCAGTTTTCGTAACTGAAGTGGGCCTACAAGGATGGGAGAGCGGTAGTGAAGTCAGGAATGACAAGAACCTGCTGAGAGAACACTAGGATCCTGGTTTGGTGGAACAGCTGGTCAGCAATAAAATCTTAAACCAGGACATGGATGGGAGCCGTTAAGAGCTATGGTCTCCCAACTACTTGTTTTTAACTTATTTTGAAATGTCAAACTTCAGAAAAGCTAAGGAAATATATAAATCACTGCCTTCCTTTCACGCCAGCTCTCCAGCTAGTCACATACTCTCCGTACCTTCATTTCTCAGCAGCCCTTTCTCAACGATCTGAAGTTCTTTGCTACGTGTTCTTCCCTCCGCCGACATCTCGCTGATGGTTACTTCAGGCCTCACCTACTCCGGGCAAATCTCCATCACTCGAGATCAGGTTTCTTTGGTGTCAGGCAGGAGAGCTAAGGATTAGGAACAAAGCATGGGGAACGTATTTTCCCGTGCTGCCGGAGTCCGCTGGATGCGAAAGACCGTGAGCCTTTGCATGGGGGGCGTGGCCAGAGAACGGAAGTATCCTGAAACCGGAAGTGCTTCACCCGCGTTTTAGCGGAGGGACGTGGAAAGCTAGGAGTAAGAATGTCTTTGAGAGCGAACAAGCGGCACAAAAAGAGAAGTGAGGAGCAGGGGTGAGTGCGTGCAGCGCGTGTTGTAGGGTTAACATGCTGTGTGTTCACCGGGCTGGGAAGCGGTGGGGTGTGGCGCGCTGAGAGCCAGACCTTTGTTCCCAGGAAGGACCCAGACGCCGGCACCCACAGGGACGCGGCTGGAGACTACTTGATTGGACAGGTTGCCAAGAGCTTGCTCCGCGGCAGGGACCCCCCGGGAGGCAGCGCTGGGCGACTGGCCTCCCTCTTCAGCAGTCCTGCGCCGCAAGTTCGACCTGTCTATGTCCCTGTGTCTCAGGTAAGGTCACTGGATCTGTGATAACCCGTTAGATTAGTTTTCCGGGGGCCAAAGGAATCTAATTTTAAGCACTCTTTTCCTTCTCAGTATAACCAGTGAGTGAAAAGAGGTGCTACTTTTGAAATGTGAGGCTAGAATTTTAGAAGGTGAGGTCTCAAAATAACTTCAAACTCTTAAAAGGAAACTTCGAGAAAAAGGAAATGTGATGAGAAAGAAAGTACATCTCCGATTCAAAGGCCTCTTTTGCAAGAGAGTGCGAAAGTGAAGAAGAAGAAATTTTCTGACGCTGACAAAAAGTTGGCAAGCAGGTTGGTAAAATTTTTAGTTGGTATTACTCAAGGTGGTAAGAAGTTGGGGCCAGGGATTTATCTCAAGTGGTACCGCTTCTGCCTTGGAAGCACAAGGGCCCGAGTTTGATCCCTGGTGCCACACACACACAAAAAGTCAAAATGAAATTACCTGTAATATTCATCTAAATTTCTTATTTTTATTTTTTGTTATTTTTTCAAAAAATATATTATGAAAACTTAGTAATATATGGTGTTGAAAAGGATAAGGAGTATGATTTACCTCCATTAACAGTTATTTTCAGGATAATTATATTTCATCTTTTATTCCTCCACATCACTTGGAAACAATCTTGTGCCTTTAACTTAATTTTTTTTTTAGGTTTTTTGAGACAGGGTCTCACTTTGTGGTTCAGGCTGGCCCTGAGCTCAGCCTCAAACTCACATCATAGCAATCCTCCTGCCTCTGCCTCCCGAGTGCTGGGATTACAGGCGTGAGCCACCATGCCCGACACTGTGGTATGTGGTACTGATTGCTGCTGGGCATGAGTCTCCACGCCCAGTATGGTATGTGGTTACCAGGAAATTGAACCCGGGTCCTTGCACTTGCAAGACAGGTGCCAGAACCACTGAGCTAACTCCCCGGCCCTTAATTAAATTTTTTTTTTTTAATAGTATCTTTGAGTCAGGATCCAACTAACAGGACTGTCATATTTCTAGTTATTATTTTTTTACCACTCACTTTCTTTTCCTTTTAATCTTCTGTTTATAGATGACCTTTTTACCTATTCTGAGAGTTGTGAACTGCTTCTTTTTGTTCTCCTCAAATTTAATACATTTATACAGTCATAATTTCTTCTCCTTTCTTTCAGACAGATATTAATCCAGATACTTGTACTGTATTACCACATATGTATGCCTGACTAGAGATTGTACTATTAGTTCCATTCATTTTATTTCCTGTATCTTTTTTTTTTTTTTTTTTTTTTTTTTTTTTTTTTTTTTTTTTTTTTTTTTTTTTGGTGGTACCCGGGATTGCACTTCCAAAAGGTAGGCATGGTACCACTTGAGCTAAATTCCTGGCCCATATTTGCTATATCTGTGATCTTAAAATATGTTCAAGATTCTCATATAAAAGCTAAGCTGAAGCAAGAGGATCAAAAACTTGAGTTTTATGGGCTAGGGAAGTAACTAAGTGGCACAGTGCTTAGTGTAAGGCCTTGAATTTGATTCCAAGTACCAAAGATCAAACTCAGGATCTTGTGCTTGCCAAGCAGGTGTGGTGCCACTGAGCTACATCCCAGCTCCAGAATTGTTGATTTTTGATCAAAGCCTGGAAAACTGAATGACTTAGCAAGACCTTGTGTCAAAATTTTAAAAATATATTTTTTTATTAAAAAAGCTGGTAGGTAGCTCAGCACAAAGGCCATGAGTTTGGTCTGATACTGCAAAAATGGAGGGAGGGCCTCTCATCTTAAAACAATAAAATAAATAAAATAATTCAGTAACCAGAACACCTCAGTCAGTAGTCATGTGTCTGGTACTCTTCCAACCCTTATCTACATAGTTGAGCTTTCAGAAAAATACAGGTTGCAGTGCATGCCTATAATCTCAGTACTAGGGAACCTGAGGCAGGAAGTTTATGCTTGAGGGCCAGCCTTGTCTACATAAAACAGGAAAGAAAAAGTGGTCTGTTCTTTTGGTCTCTCCACTTTTTCGATTTACTCACTGTTCCATACATTTGCAGTCTAGTGTCAGACTCAAGTGGTGTAGGTGGGGCTGTTTGGATCTTTAAGTCTAAAAATGCCCATGGGGGCCTTTCTTATGTAGTTGTTGTGTTTATTTATTTATTCATTCATTCTTTCTGCTGCCACCAGCAGAATTCAACAAATAAAACTCTGAAGCCTGTCAGCCAACCTGAGGCCAAATCAGTTGCTGCATTTAATAGATATTAGGAGCCCCCATGTTAAATCATAAATGGTTGGTCTTGTTAAATTCTTGGAAATCAGTCCCTCTTGATTACCTCCCCTTGCTTATCTGTTGCTTTTCAGGGGTAACACGGGTAATTTTTCTTCTGATTTTTCAGTTGTTGATTTTCCTTAGCATTCTTGTTCATGGTCATCTCCTTGTGACTTTTTTTCACTCTTCATTTTCTATGTCCATGCTTGGATCTCTTTGCTGTTTTCCAGACCTTTATCTTTTATTGGCTGTCATGCACACCTGTAGAGACCGTGTGCACTTCAGGTTAAAGCTTCAGAGATGGTGGGCAGAGTGATGCATATATGTAATTCCAATACCTCTGGGAGAGGAGGTTAGGAGGACCACAAGTTTCAGTCCTGCCTGGCAACTTAATGACTTTGCAAGATCCTGACTCAAAATAAATAAGAGCTGGGTGTATGATTTGGTTGAGCTATAATCTCAACACATGAGAGGCTGAGGCAGGAGGATTGCTGTGAGTTTGAGGCCAACCTGAACTACATAGCAAAACCTTGTCTCAAAAATGAGAAGAGTGGGTGGAGGTGAGGATCAATGTGAAAGCCTTGGTTCAATCTCCAGTACTACAAAGAATTAAAAAAAAAAAAAAGATTATTTCAAACAAATCATCAGCATCAGTCCTAATCTTCAACTTCATTGGCATCACTTACTTTTTGTTTCCTAAGGCAGCCCCTGCATAGCTCATCAGTTGCCAAGTCTTAATTCTGTTGCTGCTTTTTTTTTTAAAGAGACAAAATCTCATTATGTTGCCCAGACTGTCCTGGGACTCAAGCTCTCCTGCTTTACCTTTCTCAGTGGCACTGTAGGTATCCACCACCGTGCCTTGCTGATCCTGTTTGAGGGGTCACTGTTGGGGTATTGGGAATTAAACTTAGGACCTCTGCAGTGAGCTACGTTCTTAGATAATTTTTTATTTTGAGATAGCTCTAAGTTGCCATATTGGCCAGGATGGGTTTGAACTTGTGATCCTCCTGCCTCAGCTTCTCAGAGTGCTGGGATTATAGATGAGAACCACTACTCTTGGCTTGATCTTGTCTCTTAATCATCTCTTCTTTCTACCTCTATCCCTCCTCTGATTGGTCTATTTTCTTAAATATGCATAGGTTTAACCATTTCTTACTATTGTCTCTTCTCTATCCCTGTCCTGTGCCTCTTTCTCTGTGCTGTTTTAATGATCTTTTTAGGCATTCTTTTGTGGCTCCTTATAATCTGCAGGTTAAAATCTAGCCCTGTTTTTTTTGTTTGTTTGTTTTTGAGATCGGATCTCACTTTGTAGTTCAGGCTGACTCTGAATTTACTATTTAGCCCAGCCTATCCTCAAACTCATAGCAGTCCTCCTGCTTCCGCCTCCCAGGTGTTGGTATTATAGGCGTGAGCCACCAGCCTGGCCTAAAATTAACACTTTTGCATAATCTAGAAGGAAAGTCTTTCTTGACCTGGAACTCATCTTCATCATATGGTTACATTTCTTTCCTCACTTACTAGTTTTATTATGTACTGTAGTGAACAAAACAGTAGAGATGGACTCTCTCCTTAGAGGCGTTGTTAGTTTGGGGGAAACTAAATAATAACAGTCCACATTTGTTGAGGACTAACTATCCCACCCACCATTTTCCTCTTGAGAAGCCTTCCTTGTTTCTCTTATGCTCTTATACTATATGTTCTAACTGTTTTCAGCAGCAGCAGCAGCAGTGAAAGGATAGAACCCAAGAGGGCCTTTCCCTGGTTAGCAAGTACTCATATCTCTGAGTTGGGTCCTAAGCTACTAGTTACTACTATATTTTGTTGAACTTTGAATGTCTCTTTACTATCCTTATTTTTGATTGATTGTTCTGAGACAGTTTTACTGTGTAATTCAGGCTGCCTTGGAACTTAGAATGATCTGCTGCCTTAGTTCCCTGAGTGTAAGGATTGCTTATAGGATTATACCACTATGCCCAGCTTTTTTATTACACTTCAAAAGGCTCCTGCATGTTTCTTTGTGTTCTCACCTACAATGATATAGGATATTTTATTGAAGAATAAATCATTTTTTACTTCAGCTACCCATTTTGCTCTTCATTCTGTGATCACTACCCAGTTCTGGTTTTGGATTATGTCAGATCTTATGTATCCATTTGCTCCAATACTTTATGTTGAGCTTAGTGTTTCAGAATTTAATTTTGGTAAGAGTACGTTAAATATTACAGAATTATAATTCGATTTTGGCAAGGGGGGTGGGGGAGACAGGGTCTCAGTTTCTAGTTCAGGCAGACCCAGAGCTCACTATGTAGCCCAGGCCAGCCTTGAATCACCATAGTCCTGTACCTCTGCTTCCCCATGATGGGATTAGAGGTGTGAACCACCACACCCAGCATTGTTGTCTGTAGTTACTGAAAAGGGAAACCGGGACTTTGAGTTTGCAAGGCAGGTACCAGAACCACTGAACTAAAGCCCTGGCCCAATCTTTTTATTTTTTAAATTGACCAGATTCTTTCATGAAGTTAAATGTTTGGCAGATACATAACATTACCCCCACCCTCACCACCACTCCACCCCAGGAATGCTGCATTGTCCTAGATTCTAGAGCAGAGAATGCAGTTAGGCATTGCTACGGTATAAACTAAATATTGAAGACCTTTAAATGAACTGGTTCTCATTTAGATGAACTTCTGCTGTTTATTGGCAGTTTTAGCTTGTCTTCACAAAGCGAGCTTGACACTCTTTCTTACGTTGAGGCACAGAATTTGTGTTCTAAAAGTACTAGTCATTCTGTAGATAATGCTTAGAGTTTTGTGGTAAAGTTTTACTTGGGGGGAAAATGGAAATGATAGGGAAATATTTTTAATTAGGAAAATTGAACGTTGATTTCTAAAATGCTACATTTCATTGTTGTTACTAATATCTTTGTTTTTTCTTTAACATTTAGGGAAAGTGCTTTAGCAAGTGCTGATTTAGAAGAAGAAATTCTGCAAAAACAAGGGCAGAAAGGAAAAAAGTCTCAGTCTAGTATTAATGTAGCAGATAAAAAAATCCTTGATGATGTAGATAACAACTTTGATGCAAGTCAAAGAAAGAAAATCCCAGTCAACTTAGAAGAAGAGAGATTAAAGAATGAGAGGACTGTGTTTGTTGGGAATTTGCCTGTCACATGTAATAAAAAGGTAAGTTGGTACTTTGTAAGAGGTAAAAATTGAGAGAAATTTACTTTATTCTTCATTTCTTGAACAACCACATTTCTTGCATAATTGTCATTGATGTGACTTTATTATATGAATGGCTACAGATTTCATGTTACTGTAAACTAATTCCAGTATCCCCCTTTTGCCCCTCATTTCTGTTATCCCTGCCTTAATTCAGATTTCTGTAGATCACAGTTCAATTATTGAGGTGGCTGCCTCTCTGGCTTTTTTCATTTGCTTCTGGACTGGAAACTCCCTACATGCAGAGAACCTTATTGCTTTCTTTCTGCTCTATAACATAAGAGGGTACGTTGAGCCTAGTAGGAGCTTACTGTGTAAAAGAGTGATTGTAAAAGAATGATCATAAACTTACTAGGTTTTGTGAGGTTCACTCTACTGAAAACATTCCCTTTGCTTTCTATAGTAATGAAGTAGTTTCTGTTTTGGCAATTTTGGCCTGAAACCCTTATTTTTAATTAGCATTGGCTATAGAAATTATTGCCTTACCTTCATATGATGATCTTTAAGCATAGAATGTCTAAAATATATCTGCTAGGATTTTACTCAAGCTGTTGGTCTTAGAGACAACAAAAGAATTTCTCATAGCAATATAAGCATCGTGAAAAGTCATTTCTTATTTAATGTGAACAAATTCAGGAAGTACTGTATATGGAAAATGTAAGTCTAACCTCAATTTACATGTGATAAAGATAAAAGACTAAAAGAAAAAATACTTAACAGTTGTGGACACTAATACCATCTTGAGTTGCATTTTCTTTTTTTTTTTTGAGATAAGGTCTTGCTTTGTAGTTCAGGCTGGCCCTGAGCTCAGCCTTCAACTCACAGCAATCTTCCTGCCTCTGCCTCCCAAGTCCTAGGATTACACCACGCCTGGAACAGTGGTATGTGGCACTGATTGCTGCTGGGCATGAGTCTCCATGCCTGGCATTGTTTTTTTTTAGGTTTTTTGAGACAGGGTCTCGCTTTGTGGTTCAGGCTGGCCCTGAGCTCAGCCTTAAACTCACATCACTGCAATCCCTCTGCCTCTGCCTTCCGAGTGCTGGGATTACAGGCGTGAGCGACCACGCCTGGCATTGTGGTATGTAATACTGATTGCTCCTGGGCATGACCAGTATGGTATGTGGTTACCAAGGATTGAACCTGGGCCCTTGCACTTGCAAGACAGGCCCTGGAACCACTGAGCTAAATTCCCGGCCCGAGTTGCATTTTCTTTATGAGTAAAACATTTGTCCAGCTGAGTAGTCATCTGCTTTTCTTGAATGATTCTTTTTTAAATTTTTTCTTTCTTTTGGTACTATTGATTAGACTCATGACCTTGTATTTGCAAGGGAAACACGGAGATAAATCCCTGGCCCTCCTGGATTGTTGTTAAAATAAAAGAAGATCCATTTTGTCGTTCTGTTTTATGACATTTAATGTTCTGAAAATCAACTAATATATATCTATTTTTAATTTTTTTTAGAAGCTGAAAGCATTTTTTAAAGAGTATGGACAAATAGAATCTGTACGATTTCGTTCCCTGGTATGTCTTTATTTGTAAAATTTCATAATCTTAACATGTTTTATATTAAGTCAGACTTACTGAGTTCTCAGCACTATGGGATTAACAGAGGACCTGACTTTTGTAAATAAAGCCCAAGGAAAGAGTGCCTCTCGGTGTGTATTGCTGAGTCTTAGACTTGTTAAATAACCTGAAAAAAATGGCCTTGTTAGCAATACGAGCAGTGTATTTGAAGTGTGACTGGATGAATTTTATTTGCTATATCAATAGGGAGGTCAAAAAAGCTGTGCTGGGAAAGATTAAAGCAGGAAGATCGCTGTGAGTTCAAGACCAGCCTGAACTGTGTAGCTAAGTCCTGTCTCAAAAATAAAACAATAAAACAAAGAGTTTCTCAACCTTCATACTCTTGTTGCTTTGGCCTAGAGGATTTAAGGGCAGTCCTGTGTATTATAGGCTGTTTAATTGCATCCCTGGTCTTAACCCATTACATGCTTACAGATCTTCCTACCTCAGTTGTAACAATCAAAAATATCTCTAAATATTGCCAAATATTTCAGGAGTCAAAGCTGCTCTTTGTACTGACAAATTAGTTCATGCTGGCCCAATTAGCCCAGGGTAGCCTCGAATTTTCAGTGATCCTCCCACCTTAGCTTCTGTAGTCTGGAATTACAGGCATGCACCATCATGGCCAGCTCCCTGTCTAGTTTTCACACTAATGAATCACAACCCCCTTAAATTCTGTTTTTATCATTAGAATAGTTACAGAACTATAACATGGTTCCCATTTTATGTTTTCCTCTAATTTGCCTGTACTAGGAGTTGAACTCGGGACCTTCTGGTTGAGAGGCAGCCATTGCACCACTAAGCTAAATCCCTGACCCTGTTTTCCTCTGACTTGACCAGCACACGACTCTCAGCCTGATCTTCCTAAAGCACTTCCTGGAACTCTTCTCTTGCCCCATTATGTCCCCACCCTAGACACTACCTTCTCAACCTTAGAGAAGCCTGCCCAACTTCTTTTGTGCCCCTGAGCCACACATGTGTGTACTCTTCAGCCTCATCCTTCTAGTACTTGCTGTCCTGTAATGTGACTGTTGTTCTTTTCATGTGTCCTTTCCAGACTGGCAGTAGTAATTACCAACCCAATCTCTTGTTTATCCTTATGATCTCCAGCACCTACCTTGTGTTCATTAAATATGTGTTTAGGAATGTAAATATTTTGAGTTCTTTTCACTGTCATTGAAATCTATCCTTAGGTCTTAACCTGACAATGGGTTCCTACCTATACAGGCTTTCTCACCTTAATCCTTTCCCTCAGTTCATTTTGCCTGGCATCCTTTTATTTTTTGTTTTACTTTGTTTTGTTTGTATATTAATTTTGTAGTACCAAAGTTTAATGCATGTTAAGCAAGTACTATACCACTCAGTTGCTTCTTTAGCCCTTTATGTTACACTTTTTGAGACATTATCTTGCTAAATTACTTAGGCTAGTGGTGGCAAACCTTTTAGAGCTTTTAGTTATACAGGCTGTGGTTACAGGTTCACCACCACTGGCTTAGACTGTCCTCCAGTTTGTTGTCTTTACTCAGGCTTCTGAATAGCTGGGATAATAGGCATTTATCACCTTCCTAGATTGGAATCCTTATGTCCCATTTGCCAATGAAAAAATTATCCTTTTTTCAGTGTGTCTTTAAAATATCACTCCTTCAAAACATTTTTTTTTTTTTTTTGAGACAGGGTCTCGCTTTGTGGTTCAGGCTAGCCCTGAGCTCAGCCTCAAACTCACATCATAGCAATCCTCCTGCCTTTGCTTCCTGAGTGCTGGGATTACAGGCACTGTGCTATGTGGTACTGATTGCTGCTGGGCGTGAGTCTCCACACCCAGTATTGTTATGTGGTTATGAAACCCGCGTCCTTGTGCTTGCAAGACAGGTGCCGGAACTACTGAGCTAAATCCCCAGGCCCAAGACATTTTTGATATTTTATACCATTAATTGGTATATTTTTATGTGAAGCAAAAGTATTTTTACTTTATTTTAAAAAGAAAATACTTTTCTAAAGCATTCTTATGTTTTATTGCTGTCTTATGCTTATTTATTAATATTTTCAGCCACAGGATGTAGGTCCTTCAGAGCTCAAAAAACACTCCCAGTTAAGTATGTTTTGATGACTGTCATACACATGTTAAAATATTTTTAGAAATTCCTTATATATGTATATTTTTCTGTGGTTAGAATTTGTATGCTACTGATTGGAGTAAGACACACAAAAAAGACGAAATAGTACATTTTCTAGGAATTCATTAGCACTGCTGTGGGTGAGATTTGCATTCATGCTTAACATCTGACTGACTTTTGCAAGGCCAGTGTCTTTTTAGTACTTGGCTGATTTGGTAACATTGCATTGTTGTTAACTTGAATTTCTGCCTCTTCTGTAAAGTTGTCTTGGCATATTGACCTTTAAAAGCTGTGTGCAAAAGGAAAGAGAGAAAATGGAACTAAAAACAATTCAGATGTGTTGTGCACATGTCTCACAATAAATACAATCATTATGTACTACAAAAATGTACTAATAAAAATTTTAAATTCACACAAAAAAAGCTTTGTAAGAATGAAAATAGTCATCAGTTTCTTACTTGCCCTATTTAAAGGTCCAACAGAATGCATTTTCCATTTAGAACACACAAGCTCTTACAGATAATGGATGAAGTTATTTAACATTATATCTAACATAATTTATAGTTATATCTAACTTATAATTTAAATTATTTATAAATTTATTAAACATTTAAAAATAAATGGGCTATAAAATAAGATGTTAATGCTAGCCATAGTGGTACATACCTCTAATTCCAGCATTCAAGAATTTGAAGCAGGAAGAATGCCAAGAATTTCAGGTCAGCCTGGGCCACAGACTAAATTCAAGGCTGACGTGAACCACACAGTGACGTCCTATTTAAAAAAAAAAAAGAGTCTCCACAGTATATTCCAGACCAGCCTTGAACTCACACACCTCCTGCCTCAACTTCCTGAGGGCTGGGAAAATGTTAACTTACTGGCGTTGCTTTTCTTCCATACTTAATTTTTAAAACAATTTTCATGTCATTTTTTCATGTCTTTAGCATCGTTGTCTTTCCTTTTCACCTTCAGTCACCCATACAATGGAAAATCTTGTGTCTTCTCTTTAGATTGAGAGTTATGATCTGGAGTGTGATTCCATCTTTGAAACTTTTTCATCATAAGCCCGAAGGCTTTTTTCACATAATATAAGAGTAGTTATTTCCTAGAATGTTTTTAATTATAATATACCAGTTAGAAATCAAGGTTTCAATGAAAATATTAATTTGAAATCATATTTCAGATTATGGACTTTTAAAATTTTTTTTCTTTTAAAAGATTCCAGCAGAGGGAACCGTATCCAAAAAGTTGGCGGCGATCAAGTAAGTTTATAATTAGAGGAAGAGTCTTCATAAACTTTACCTTTTTGTTTAAAAATTGAGACTATTAACAATTTTACAGATTTTTGTGTTTAGGTAATGCAGTATGCTTTACTGTTTCCTTGCATCTGTAATAGCACATAAATTTATCATATGTTTATCTTTAAATACTATAAATTATAGACTCACAGTATTGTAAAATAATTTGCTAGAAAATATATCATGGGGCTGGGGATTTAGCTCAGTGGTTACAGTGCCTGCCTTGCAAGTGCAAGGTCCTGAGTTTGATCCCCTGTAACCACATATCACAGTGCCGGGCGTGGTGGCTTACGCCTGTATTCCCAGCACTCACCAAGGCAGAGGCAGGAGGATTGCTGTCAGTTCAAGGCCTGCCCGGGTTCCATAGTGATCTCAGGGCCAACTTGAACTACAAAGAGCAAGACCCTTTCTCAAAAGAAAAAAATGTATCACAAGAAATTTCAAGAATGTTCCAGACATGCTTCAAGACATATGTTAGAAGACCATAAATAAGTTTTATGCCCAAATTTTCTGGTTTAGGTCATCAATACCATCTTTCTTCAGTTCTTGGGATACATAGTTTCTGCTAGAGGCACATGCATCTGAATGAAAGTTGGCACCTTGTAGTTTACATGGCTCATCAGAATTCATGGTTACTCTAGCTGGTCACCTTGTGGTCAGCCTGTGACTGCTTCACTTACTCTCTTTAGGGAGTTGAGACGATACAGATAGTGCTGCTTGAGAATTGAATTCTCAGGGGACTTCCTGAGCCATATAGATCTTCCCACACAGATTTACTTACATTTACTTTCAGCTTTACTCAGGATTTCAAATTAGTCTCACTCTTGGGTGTTTTTGCATTCTGTTGTTACAGAGAATGATGGGTTTTACAAGCAGAGATGTCTTTTGTTAGATCAAATTAATTTCATCTTAAAGTAAGAAAGTACTTTAGAAATGTTTTGGTTTCTTTGGATATCATTGTAACTTCATTCATTCCTAATTTGGAGTTTTATCTGGAGTTACTTGGTGGACCAAGTCTTTGCAGCTTTTTTCCCTGTAAGCCTCAGTGCCAGATGTATCATCAAAACCTGATGAGTATTTGATACTTCCTGTGGTCTTGTTTATTGTGGTATCCAACCTGTAGCACCTCCTAGATAGAAAGCATTGTGCAGATGCTGATGGAAATGAGAAAGTGAGATACAAACCATCTTTTTTAGTTACATAAATGTTCATTTGTATAAGGCTGAAACTTAGACTAAATTTTGACAGAAATAAAAGTTCTGAGTAGAATATGTCATAGCACTGCTGAGAAGTTTGGGGGTGGTGTATCAAAAAAAGGAAATTTGTACTGTCTTTGCCATCATTCTCTCCTCTAAGCGTTAAAATTTGAAGTCAGTTATTTGAATTACTAATGAAGCAGATTGTTCAAAACTGAAAAGTATGAAAGTACATGCAATGAAAAGTTTCCTTCATGTACCTGTTCTCTAGGTAGCCAGTTCCCTACCCCAAGCCAGCACATGCTATTAGTTGCTTGTGTGACTTTCCGGAGACATTTTACACATGTTTAAATGATTTACATATATGTTGTGTCTCCAGCGTGTGACTTGTGAAGGCAGGGTTGCTAATGATTGAAACTAGGGCCTCATGCATGTTGCAAAAGCACTCTATTGTTGAGCTTTACTTGTAATCCCTACTTTTTATGTTAGTAGTATTCATATTTTCCCATCTGTCCACTTAGTACATCTTGGAGATCTGTGGATATACATACTGTAATTGTAAAAGTGATTTTTTTAAAGCAGGATTTCAGTATTTTGTCATTTGTGCTTTATTTGAACAAATGTTCTGATGGACATTTAGTTTTTATTTTCAGTCTTGTAACACTAATACATAATGCTGACATCAGTGAACACCACTGTATTAAGATAATTTTTGTACTAGTGCTAACTGATCTACAGACTAAACTACTGTAGCAAGAACTACATTACTACAGATCTATAGACTAAACTTCTGTAGTTAGAACTACTTTGAAACAGAAGTATTTGGCAAAGCCAGGTGTGGTGGTACATGCCGGTAAAATCTTATCATTTGGTAAGTTGAGGCAGGATGTCCCAGGCCAGTCTGATCCACATAGTAAGACTGTTTCAGAAAAAAACCAAGATAGTTTCCACTTGTAAATTTGCCTGCTATCTCATAAAGTTGGTCACCTGCTTCTTTCCACATCTTTACCAGCTTTAGTTTTTATATTAGAAAAGCAGTACATTTTTGAGATTTTGATCACCAGCACCTGAATAGGTAGAATGATAGTTTTAATTTTTGTTTCTCTCAAGAGTCTGCATCTTTTCATGTACTTAGGAATCAATTTGTGCTTGCTTTTTATCTGAATTATTACTAGAAGCTGCTTTTTTTCCCTGTGCTGTTGAATTATTTGTCTTATCAATTGGTGAGAAATTAATGTAATCAATCTTCTATGATATGCATTTAAGATATTTTTTCCTCTCTTTATCATGTGCATTTTGACTTTGCTTGTGGAATATTTTACCCTCTATAAATGGTGTTTGATGGTGAGGGAGTTGGTGTTACTATTTTGTACAGCCAGAATTTTCAAAAGTGGGTTTTTTTTTTTTTTTTTAGGTTTTTTGAGACAGGGTTTTGCTTTGTAGTTCAGGCTGGCCCTGAGCTCAGCCTCCAACTCACATCACAGCAATCCTCCTGCCTGTGCCTCCCGAGTGCTGGGAATACAGGCGTGAGCCACCACGCCTGGCACTGTGGTATGTGGTACTGGTTGCTGCTGGGGTGAGTCTCCACACCCATTATTGTATGTGGTTACCGGGGATTGAACCCGGGTCCTTGCGCTTGCAAGACAGGTGCCGGAACCACTGAGCTAAATCCCTGGCCCAAAAGTGGTTTTCTTTATTGAGTAATTTACTCCACTAAGACTGAGGATATATGACGTGTACAACTTTAAAGTTTAATGTATATAGGGGGCTTATTAAATCATCACCGTAATGAGTGTGCAGTAACCCTCTTCCTTATCCTAGGTTTCCTCCTACCCCTTTGCAGCGCATCCCCCCATTCCCAGAAAAGTCATCTACTTTCTGTGTTTGTATGTTAGTTTTCATTTTCTGGAGTTTTATATACATGGACTCATCATACAGTGTGCACTGTATTTTTTTTCAGCTTTTTTCTTTTAGGTGCTGGAGATTTAAACTAGGGCCCCAGTGTGTCAAGCATTCTTCCTAGCCAGTTTGTACTTTTGTCTGGCTTCTTTTGTTCAGCATAATGGTTTTGAGGTTCATGAATACTATTCCCTGTATTAGTGGTTTATTTTTCATTCTCAGAAGTATCTCATTGTGTGAAATTCTCAGAGTTTATCCATTCTCCAGTTCAGGGAAATTTGAGTTATTTTAGATTTTGGTCATCAAGATTAAAGATGCTAAAAATACTTGTGTATAGATAATTTCTGTTGAGAAAGTACCCTGGGGATGAGATTGCTATGCCCTTTGATACATATATTTTGGGCTAAGAAGCCACCAAGTTGTTTTCCACAGTGGTTGTGCCATTTTACATCCCCTCTAGGAGTAGCTAAGACCCCATCTACTTCATATCCTCACCAGCACTTAGTATTGGCAATCCTTTGAAGCTAAATGGTTGCTGATTGCTAAAGATGTTGATCATCTTTTTTTATGCTTAATAGTTTTTTATTCTTTGGCGAATTGTCATTGTAAAACTTGCCAATTTCTAGTGATTTCTTTGTCATAGCAAGTTGTAGGATGTACTTTCCATATTCCAGATGCAAGACCTTTTTCTGATATGTTTCAGTATTTTACCTCAGTTTTTAGTAATTAAAAGGTGTCTTCTGAAGGATCAAATATTTTCTTTTCTCTTTTTTTTGCAAATCTACTTGGAAGTATGCTATTATTAGCAGTTTTGCCATCTAGGGAATTCAGAGCAATGAGGTTTGTGCTGTTCTGGCCCAGCCTCAGGATGAGATGGGCTGAGTCAGTGTCTCAGAAGCTGATGGTAGGTTGGTCTCTCCATATCAGGTTGCAAAGCTCTTCCTTGCACTTTTCACAGGTCTTGGGCAGCACAGCATTTTCCACTCTCCCCTGGTGGCAAGAGGCCTGTCTTCTAAACTTAGGAATCTGCTGTGTGCCCTAGATGACAGGCTTGCTGTTCCTCCCCTGGTGGAGCAACCTGCTCCTCTATTGGGAGAATCCTTGTGGCAACTGCCCACATTCTTCCTTTGCCATCCACCAGTGGACATGCTTATGGGCTCCCTCCACCTCCAAGGCTTTCCTGTGGACTCCAGAGAAGTCAAGTGGGGCAGATCCTCTTCTGCATGAGCAGTTGCACAGGTTCTGTTTGAGGATCACTTCAAAACTAGCGCCTTTCCAGTCTCCTCGGAAAGAATGGCATAGCCTTAGCTTTTGTGATACTTGTTTTCCCTGTGACTCCAGCTCTCCAAAGTCTTCACAAGAATTAAGCTTGTGGCTGGGGATTTAACTCAGTGGTTCTGGTGCCTGCCTTGCAAGCACAAGGTCCCAGGTTCAGTCCCCAGTATCCACATGCAGCAATGCCAGGCATGGTGGCTCACTCCTGTAATCCCAGCACTGAACACTCAGGGGGCAGAGGCAGGAGGATTGCTGTGAGTTTGAGGCTGAGTTTAGGACCAAGCTGAACTACAGAGCAAGACTCTGTCTCAAAAAACTTTTTTAAAAAGTCAGGTTGGGGGCT
>PVIR01005358.1:48932-72695 GCA_004026965.1 Petromus typicus
AAGGGCCTGGGTTCGATTCCCCGGTAACCACATAACAATACTGGGTGTGGAGACCCCACACCCAGCAGCAACCAGTACCACATACCACAGTGCCGGGCGTGGTGGCTCACGCCTGTAATCCCAGCACTCGGGAGGCAGAGGCAGGAGGATTGTGATGTGAGTTTGAGGCTGAGCTCAGGGCCAGCCTGAACCACAAAAGTTAGACCCTGTCTCAAAAATACCTTAAAAAAAAAAAAAGTCAGGTTGTTCTACAGCAGTTCTTTGCTGTCTTCCTACTTTGGGGGAGGCTGGAAGGAGGCTCTTAGTGGCTCCCTGTTGAAGACAAAAGCAGAAGCTTTGCTATCCATCAGGCTTGGGGCAGGACAGCTGTGCAAAGTTCAGTGCAGCCAAGGGGCGTGCTTACTTTTTGCAGTCCCTGTCCCAAGGTTCCCATAGAATACCAAAGCCATGTCCATTTGTTAATGTCTGGGGGTGTCCTTGCTATTGGACATTGTCAGCAGCTGCATATTATGTGGAAAGAGTGAGGCTCCAGAGTCAGCAAGCTTAGTCGCAGACCTAGATTGGCTACTTATTACCTCATGATCATGTATTTTTCCAGGTCTCAACATCTTTATTCATATAGTCAGAAAAGTATCGCCCATGTCAGATGTGAAATTAAATGAGATATGTTAAAAATAACTAGTTCAGGGCCTGCTTTGTATTAGGCATTCAGTCAATACATCACAACTTATTTCATCAATATAAAACTGTTGAGGGCTGGGGGAGTCACTCAGTGGAAGAGCACTTTGTCTGGTATACAGGAGGGCCTGGTTTGTTCTCTAGCACCACAGAAAATGAAATACAAAGTAAGTCTTGCTGCCTTGGAGGAAAAAAATTTTTAAAAAATGAATGCAGTGGGTGATTCTGGCACTGTTTTCTGCATTGCTTCTCAATGGTGTTTATTTGGGCACATATTTGAGTAACATATTTGTTATTTCAAAACAATATGTTAACATCTTTGGGGAAAAATCTGTGGTCCTTGTGAGATCCTAATTGTGTTGATTTACACATTAAATTATATCACTATTTTGGAAACCTAGTGAGTATAAGCCTTGAACATACCAACTGCAATCATTAAAAGAGTGAACGTCATAACATGACTCCTCATCAAAGAGCATAACACCCACCTGTGTTCTGACAAAGGAACTAAGTCTAACTCTGATCAAACCTTTCTGTAATTCTGCTGATTCACAAAAACATCAAAGACAAAGGCATGTACTGAGCTGCACTGCTAACTCGAGCCACAGAAATCCAGACAATGAGACATTCTGTAGTTCAAACAGATAAAAAGATACAGAAACAGTCTTGTTAATTAAACTATAATCCAGACATATGGAGTCAAAGAATGGACAAGACCAAAAATGTTGAGGAACAGCCATTAGGGAGATAGAATCATACAGATGAACATCGGGAATTGATCCATATAAAAGTGGGAGGTGAGTGGTTCCTTTGGAGGGAAGTAAGGGCTATAGAAGTTTTATGTTTTTTGAGTTATCACTACTTACTCAAAGGAGCTAAAACTGCTACTTTTTGTCACACGTGTAGATAGTAGAAAGTTAAACCTACTGTAGTGACTGAAGCTAACAAATTTTACCTTTCTTGTTGTTACAGGCGTAAAATTCATCCTGATCAGAAAAACATTAATGCTTATGTTGTATTTAAAGATGAGAATGCTGCTACAAAAGCACTGAAAAGGTAATTTTATCTCTGAGGTTTTTAACAGAGTTATTGTCATGGGGACCTTCTTGGGAAGTACTAGGCATTGAACTCAGGGTCTTTGTACTGAGCTACAGCCCCAGGATCCCTCCCCTTCTTATTTTTTATTTTGAGACAAAGTCTTGCCAAGTCTGCTTAAACTTGTGTGTTATCCTCTAGTCTCAGTCTTCCATAGGGATGGGGTTATAGGTATATACCAGTGCACTCAGATGTTTTTGTTCTTTTACTTCACTTTGGAGCCAGATATTTTGGTAACTTGGTTCTCATTTTAACAGCCATTTTCTCTTACTTTTTAACATAGAAATGGAGCCCAGATTGCAGATGGATTTCATGTTCGAGTTGATCTTGCATCGGAGACCTCATCTGTGAGTAGTACTTGATTTGTTTAAAGAACTTAACCAGGTCCTTGTACAGAGAAGTATTTTCCTCTGAAATGTGCTGGAAGAAGGTGGAGTCAGTAATGGAGCATCACAGAAATAGGAAGAAGTGGCCTTCATCCTCTGGGATCACAGAATTGGGGTCAAGAGATACAGAGGAATCAGGTCAGCATGAGTTAAGAGCGAGTCATCTTCCATTTGAAGGTGTCCCCCATCCACTGTTGTCAGACAGTTACAGAAAGTTAGCCATGAGGATACATTAGAGATAATCTGACAAAATGCCAATGTTTTATGGACTGACATCTTGAAAATTGAGTTACTCCTCAGATAGGTTTTGAGAATTGTCCTAGTTACTATTTTCTCATTGCTGAGACAGAATATCTGATACCTGCAAGTTAAAGAAGGAAAGGATTATTTTGGTCTACTGTTTGTAGAGATTTCAGTCCATAATTGGCTGGCTACAAGGCAGGATGATATGGCAGAGGGGAATCACAGAGAAGAAATAGTCCATGGTAAGCAGGCAGGCAATAGCAAAGTAGCAAGTGACAGTGCTAGCCCTCTTGCTCTCCCTTAAATTTTATCTAGATGATGCGTCCCTAGGGCAGATAGCATTCACAACTAGGGTCACCCTTCATCATACCCAAAATTATACCAAACCAGTCAGTGAACTAATTTAGTAATCACACATCCAGCATCATACACTCTAGATCTAGCCATTTCTGAAAAAGCTCTACCTATACTGCATGAGTCTTTTATGAGATGCCTAGTTATAAGCCATAACAAGAACCTACTTTGTCAGGCACTGTGTTCCTAAGACATAGCTCTCACAATATGTAAGGGAGATGAATAGAGGGACAGCTTGAGGCTCTTCGTTTGTGATAAATATGGTTAAAAGTTTACGAGGCGGAGGGTTGTAGGGAGGGCAGGAGAATGGGGAAAAATGAAAATTAAGATATGTCATATACTGGGACAAATTGTCAGTGTTGGTTGTGATCATAATGCATCTATAAAAATAGCAATAAAATCAATTTTTTAAAAAGTTTTTAAGATGCCTTGTCAGTTCAGAAGCTGGGCACTTGACTTGGGGATGTGCCAGAAAAAGAGACAAGAATTTTCAAGAGCACAGGTCTGTGTCAGTCGTGGAAACTGAGTAGGCAGTGGGAATAGTTGAGAAGAAAAACTAGTGTAAATGGTGAGGTTGAACCCTGACTTGCTCAGGGGCAGTTACTGAGTGGGTGGAATATGAGGTACAGTAGGAAAAATTGTCAGACAAATAGTAGAAGTCAAATTATGAAACCCTGGTTAATTGTGCCTAATGAACAGGAATCTGGATTCTGTCCAGGAGCAGATCCAGAAATGCTGTGACCAGATTCACATTTGGCAAAGGTAGCAAGAGATGGATGAAGCATGTACTGTAGGCTTCACTCAGAAGTATAGTGTTTCTGTCAGCATCATTGTATCCTAGTTGAGAAAGGACAGTAGCTTGGATGAAAAGCCTAGCTTGACTAGAAATATTGCACAAAGTCAGCCAACTTGACTTACAGGCACAACTTCCTACCAACTAGTCTTGTTTTATTGCTATACAACCACATTATTCTTTCTGTATCAGCATTGGCTTGTGTTTTGAGTTGCAGTAGTAAAGCTGAGGAGTTACAACAGAGACCACGTGGCCCAAAGCCTAAAAATGATTGTTGTAGGGCCCTTTACAGAAAAGATCCCCCCTCCCCAGTATAGTACAGCAAGCCTTCCCTGAGCACCACTCTGTGTCAGTTCTTACCGTTGAGTGGAAAGTCTCTTCCTCTGGTGCCCATTGTTAGCCCAGGGGGAAGATGGGAAGAACAGAAATAAAGATCAAATGTGTGGTTTTTTCAAAGGTATAGAAGACTAGACCCAGACCCATCACATGTGAGAGGGTAGGGGATGAGGGAGTGGGTTCAGATACCTTCTGTTTTGTTGTCCTGTGAATGATTTTTATTGATTCTCCTTTTATTTCAGAGAGACAAGAGATCAGTATTTGTTGGGAATCTCCCTTACAGTAAGTTTGCTTAAACAAAGTACAGATACTGTATTTAATTAAAATTAACTGAATATTAATGTTTTGCTTAAGACTAAATTTAAGAGCTAGGGATTTTTATTAGTTCAGTGGCACCATACCTGTCTGGCAAGTGCAAGGTCCTACATTTGACCTCAGGTATGGAAAAAAAAAGACTAAATTTAAGAAGTATACAGTATAATGATGTATGCCTACGGAACTGCACTTAACCTTTTGTGTTGTCAGACATGTCCAATTTTCTGAGGATAAGCTAAGTCTTTACATTTGTTGTGGCAAATGTTTTTGTAGAAGTGGAAGAAACTGCGGTGGAAGAACACTTTCTGGACTGTGGCAGTATTGTGGCAGTGAGGATTGTGAGAGACCCAGTTACAGGAGTTGGCAAAGGGTTTGGCTATGTGCTTTTTGAGGTATGAGAGACTAATACACTGTTACTATCGCTTGGAATGAACTAGGAGGGATTGCCACTGTGTCATCACTCAGGCATAACATTTTTCATCCTCAAATTCTGACTTAAAACTAAATTCATACTGGGCATGGTAATGCATGCCTATATACTTTTAATATCTGTAAGGCTGAGGGAGGCAAGGATCACAGTTTGAGCACAGTGTTGGCAACTTGGTGATACTCTGTCCCGAAATAAAAAAACAAGGTGAGGCATATAGCTCAGTATGAAAGCTCTAAGTTTAATCCCCAAGACCCGCCCAAAACAAAACAACCCTTAAATGCATCATGTGTCATACTTTTGCTAGAATTGGACCTAACCAAAAAGTGTTCTAGTTCTCTTTTCTTCATACTGCTATTAAGATCTTGGAAAGTAATGGTTCCAAATATCTGAATCTCCACTGCAGTGGATAAAATAATTCTTGAGTCAAGGAAATTTTGACATCTTTATACAAATTAGTTATTGTAGTTCACTGATTTCACCAGTGTTTGATGCCTAACAGTATTAAGTAGTCAAAGAATATACTTATTATCTGGTGGCACCTAAATTTTTTTTTTTCTTTCTTCTTTTTTTTTGGAGTCAGGATCTCACTTTGTAGTTTAGGCTGACCCTGAACTCATTATGTGGCTCAGGCTATCCTTGAACTCATGGCAATCCTCCTGCCTCTGCCTCCTGAGTGCTGGGATTACAAGCATGAGCCCCTGGCTTATTTTTCTCTCAGCAATAGTGTATTTCCTATGATACATGAGAATTTTAAGAAGTTTAAATGGCTCTGAGAAAACTTGTACAGACCATGACCCCAAAGAACATTTGGAACTGAATTTGTTAGAAATAGGAAGGGATTCTCTGTACAAGCCTAAAGATTATTATCTATTAAGGTCAAATTTTACTAGTCTCTTTGCAAATGAGCTTCTGGTAGAAATAAATGTATTGATTTTTTTTTTCCAGAATACAGATGCTGTTCATCTCGCTCTAAAATTAAATAATTCTGAGCTAATGGGAAGAAAACTCAGAGTCATGCGCTCTGTTAATAAAGAAAAATTAAAAAAACAAAATTTAAGTCCAGCTTTGCAGAATGTCAGTAAACCTAAGCAGAGACGTAATTTTGCTTCCAAAGATGCAGGACAGTCTAAAAGTATATTTATTGGAGAAAAAGCTGTTCTTGGTAAGAAGAAGAAGAAGAAGAAAGGACAGAAAAAAAGTGGACGAAGTAAGAATGTGAAAAAACAGAAATAACCGTCAGAAGCCGTTTGCCTTTTTTCCCTTGAGGTCTGTCAATTCAAGTGGTGAACTCATGAATTGAGCATCACCATTTTTTATGGATTGTGGATGTGAAATGTGGAGACTTATTACTAACAGAGCAATACTATACAGTAAAACAGGCCTTTCTTTGCCTTGGCTTTATGTTTTTTTCCATGGATTGTGCTGCTGGGAAATCCCCTGCCCAATGTTATCAAAGTGTTTTATAACTTAACTGTTTGACCTCTCATAAATGTTCTAGTAACTCCACCTCCCTGCCTCTGTGAGCTCGCTTACCTGACAAGCCTTCCGGAATGTTTTTTAACTCCACCCCCATCCTTTCAGTGAGCATGCTTGCCTGCCCCGTAAATCTCTATATAAAGAGGCTTCAATTTCTTGTAAAGCACTCAGAGTTCAGAATAAGAACTCCTCTGAGCCTGCAAGTGTATAAGTTTTTTTCCTACCTCTTCAAAACCTTTGGATTCCAAGTCTTCAAATTACAGGAGGTGCAACACTTAGCTGTTAACACTGAGCTGTTCTGCTTCACAACAGTAATACAACCTCATTTACATTGTAATCCCATCAAAATATTTGTTTTTTAATGTAGGCAGATTGGTTACCATGGATTATGTGTTATAATGTTAGTGTAGGAGATTATTTTATTAGGCCTGGATCAAAATTTAAAGTGTTAATGATTATTTAACTACCTGTTAAAAGATGATTAGCACTTCAGAGTTACTTCAAGAATGTTTTTGCTAGAGATAAAACATAATTTAAAAACAAACAATGGGAGGTGGATTTAGCTCAGTGGTTCTGATGGCTGTCTTGCAAGCACAAGGTCCCGAGTTCATCCCTGTAACCACATAGCACAGTGCCCGGCACGGTGGCTCATGCCTGTAATCCCAACGTTCAGGAGGCAGAGGCAGAAGGATTGCTGTGAGTTCAAGGCTTGCCTGGGTTATATAGT
This sequence comes from Petromus typicus, assembly GCA_004026965.1. Lineage (NCBI taxonomy): Eukaryota > Metazoa > Chordata > Mammalia > Rodentia > Petromuridae > Petromus > Petromus typicus. The sequence continues at coordinate 55,766 of PVIR01005358.1, forward strand.
GAGTTCAGGGCCAGCCTGTCTCAAAAAACAATGAATCTTATTACTGAATGTATATAGATCAAATAGCCTTAGTAACCTTAAAGTGGGAATACTGATTCCAGGTCCAGTAATAATACCTATGAAAGATTTGGAAAGTGTACATAATATATTTTTTTCTTTGGCACTTGTAATAAGTGAGAGTTCTAGATTTTTTTTTAGAAATAAAACCTGTATCGGTTCATTTTAAATAAAACATCATTCCTCATAGGGAATTTGTGCTGGGATTTTTATTTTATTCCATCAGCTAATATTAAGTAACCCATAAGAATGTAAAATAAGGCCGGGGAGTTAGCTCAGTGGTTCCGGCGCCTGTCTTGTAAGCGCAAGGACCTGGGTTCGATCCCCGGTAACCACATACCATACTGGGCGTGGAGACTCATGCCCAGCAGCAATCAGTACCATATACCACAGTGCCAGGCGTGGTGGCTCACGCCTGTAATCCCAGCACTTGGGAGGCAGAGGCAAGAGGATTGCTGTGATGTGAGTTTGAGGCTGAGCTCAGGGCCAGCCTGAACCACAAAGCGAGACCCTGTCTCAAAAAAAAAAAAAAAAAAAAAAGAATATAAAATAAAATATGGCTCTGCTTTCTTTTGTCTAATAATTTATTCAACATTATTGAAGTGTTTGGTAAACTGGTTACCTAGCAGATTTCTACTTTAATTTCTATTTAAAAAATATTCTCCTAGGAAAACTTATATTCCTTAAATAAGTGTCTTTCGGTAGATTCAATCTTTTCAAAATATCACCTAATGGATATATTTTCTGATAAAATATACAGTAATTTAGGTCACAAAGTATAAATGTAATTCATCAAGTACTGTTCTTCTCTGGGGTGATGATCTGATAAACCTGTATCCAGGTAGCACATCAGAAGAAGGGAAGGCAATCCTGGATGACTGACTTTGGGCAGAAACTTCAGTGAACATTGATCGTGTCACAGATGGGCGGGGCTGAGTCATAACTGATTGCTATGAAAATCCTGTCTTTGGGGAATAAGCTCATGGAAATCTGAAAGAAGTTTCGATTCTACAGTAACAAATGTGCAGTAAAATTTTAATTTCTGTTACAGTTTATATATCTCTCAAAGCCTTATGCACTCACAGGTGGTGCTCTTGGGGAGTGGTTCGATCACGGGGGCACGATACTCATCAGTGGATTATTGATAAATTTATAGCTGAATTCAAGTGATGTTGGAGGTAAAGCCTGGGCAGAAGGGGTGGCCTGGAAATATATATATCACTTTCTCCTCCTTTGATCTTCCTGCTGCCTTGGCATGAGTAACTCTTTACCGCCATGCCTTGCTACTGTGCTGTTCTACCTTGGAGCCAGCAACTATGGAAATTTCTACAAATTATACTCAAACCTTCCTTCTCTTGTTGTAGGTGGAGGTTTTTGTCTCAACAATGAGAAAGGAAGATGTATGAAAGTGGGCTATATATGCACATACAATCTTGTCTGTATAGCCTGAAAATGTATCTTTATGTCAGTGTAAATGGGAGTATATGCAAAAAATAAATATGATTCGGTAATGTGTTTTAAACACCAGAAGAGCTAAAAAGCATAAAATATCCCATCTCTGGCTATAGGAAATAGAGCTGTCTTTGCCCTCTACAAATCTAAATCTTAAGACCCATTAGGTTTACATCAGGATGCAGTATTTGTAAACTATTTAGATTATCCCTGCATATGTAGTTTGTGTATGGATTTGTGACTCTTGTGGCTGGACAACTTCACATCTGTTACTGTGTAACTGATATTTCCATTTTTCTCTAAGCAGAGTATGCATATTCTACTAGTTTAAAATACATTTTACAGTAGAAAAAAATAATTTGGGGATTTTTTGTTCCACTCTAGTTCATGCTAGTCTCACTGTGCAAAGTAGGCTAGCTTGAATATGTGATGATCTTCCTACCTCAGCCTCCAGAGTGCTGGATTACAGATGTGCACCACTACACCTAAGTAATACTTGTTTTTTAGAAAAATTTCCAGAGATACTATGGTAATTTTTTGTTGCCTGGAAAAAATACTGGTATATCTGATTAAACATTTTTAGGGACAAGAAGATACTGGTATGGTCAGTAGTGGCTACAATTTGATTTTACTGACTATTGTAAAGACTATCAGTGGCCTTGATAATCACAAGCATATTTTTGTTTTTCTCATGAACACTGTTCCCCTGATCTTATGATTCTGGGTTAGAGAATTCTTACACAGAATGAAAAGACAGGGTTAGGGGATTTAGCTCAGTGGTTCGCACCTGCCTTGCAAGCCCAAGGGCCCAGATTCCCTGGTAACCACAAACAGCAATGCTGGGCATGATGGTTTACTCCTGTAATCCCAGCCCTCAGAGGCAGAGGAAGGATTGCTGAGTTCCAGGTGGAGTTCAGGACCAACTTGAATTACAAAGTGAGACCCTGTCTCAGAAAAAAGAAAAAAAGGGATGCTTCACATTCCCTATTTCCTCAGTCTCATGTAGAGGATTCATAGCTTGCTCCTGTTGGTCACAGACTTTCACGTAAAGAACTCTGGTGTGTAAGGATGACTGGGTTCTTTTTTTTTTTAGGTTTTTTTGAACCACTTTGTGGTTCAGGCTGACCCTGAGCTCAGCCTCAAACTCACATCACAGCAATCCTCCTGCCTCTGCCTCCCTTAGTGCTGGGATTACAGGCATGAGCCACCACGCCCAGCACTGTGGTATGTGGTACTGGTTGCTGCTGGGCGTGAGTCTCCACGCCCAGTATTCAATGTGGTTACTGGGGATCGAACCCGGGTCCTTGCACTTGCAAGACAGGTGCCAGAACCACCGAGCTAACTCCCAGGCCCATGGGTTCTTGACCCAGCTCTGACTGACTTTGAGCAAGTCTACCTCTGCACCTAAACATCTTAATTAGTGAAGTAAAACAGTTGTACTGTATCAGTGGTTTCATGCTTTAATTTTACATGGTGAGCAATGCAAACATGAATACATTTAGTCAACACGAGCATTTCACATGACAATATACTGTACAGTAAGTCATTGTTTTTTGGTTTTGTGTCTTTTAACTTGGGGCCTTGTTATGTTGCCTAGAGAGGGTTTAAACCCATAATCCTCCACCTTAGCATCAGAGTAGCAGGTTATACCAAAATTTTATTCCAATAAAATACTGTTTGTTCAGGTCACTCCACAGTCCACTGAGGGGTCCCCTCACAGACACTTGCTGTGGTAATTTCTATGCTGTTTCCATTTCTGGATGGCATCTATGCATTTGGTGGGTTTTTTGCTTGTTTTTGTATGAGGTGGGCAGTGTTCCTCTCAAAGGTACCTTTCTGTTAATGTGTTGCCTAGTATGTTGTATCAAGATTTACACTGTGTTACAGTCAGAATTTGTAAGGGAATAGATTTACTATAGGACACAGTTTTTAGGATTATAATATTCACTGAAAGAGTCTAATGTAGAGGAGTGGGAGAGATCCATCCATGTACTTACGGACCCGAAGAATCTAGCCAAGGGCCTGGATTCCACTGCAATTCCTCCGTGAGTCCAGCCATAGGGCTAGAGCCCACAGCAATGTCTCATGCAAACTGGTATAAACCCTGGGAAGGCCCAAAGGCTAGTGGGGAAAACTAGAAAGTCTGCACTGGCAGAGTGAAGGATCTCTGCCACCAGGCTGAGGGTTCTTCATTGGAGCCAGGAAGCAATATTCAAGGAAAGGACTAGAGCCCTCCCGAAAAGAAAAGCAGATATCCTCACCAACAACCAGGACCCAAGCTCCTCTGACAATGAGAATAGCGGAGTTCACGTCAGGAAAACCAGGCTGGCACGCTACTCCAGGTCAATAAACAGCATATGGTCCTCTCCTTCAGTTGTACTTTTATGCCGCTGGCAACAATTCTCAGGGTCTCCCACACGCAGAACACGCTGACTTGGCTGGGCCTTCCACGTGGGCCGTAAATCCACCACATGCTGCATTTACAATATATAGAATGAAGGCCAGAGGTATCTTGTTTTGGGTTTATCCAGGAATCACAATATTATGGCCACTGTCTTACCATTGCTGAAACAAAATACCCGACACCACAAATTAAAGAAGGAGAGGTTTATTTGGGTCACACTTTTAAAGGTTTCAGTTGGTAGTGAGTTGGCTCCAAGCCGTGGTGACATGGCAGGCGGCATCACAGAGGATCGGAAAAGCAACAAGTGACAAGCAGGGATCCTGCTATCCTATCCAGGCCAACCACCCTTTGCGTAGCCATAATCCAGCACTGCACCATAATCGATCTCAGCATAAACAGCCTAGATCCAGCCAACTCTGAAAAGCCCCAGCTATGACTGAGGCTTTGGGGGTCATTGAGATACGAGCCACAAAGCCTGTCCATTTGCTTTGATACTTCATACCTGCCATGTGGCATTGGACAAATCTGTACCACATACCCAGAGGCTTAGTAGTTGAGGTTCACTGTCAACTTTCTGGGATCAAAATCTGTATGTGCAGGGTATAAAAAAGTTTTGTCCTCTTGTGCAATCATCAAATTTGAATCATTTGTTTGGTACATTTGCACCTCCCCATTCTCATCTTTCCTCCATCCCAGTTGGGTTAGTGCATACAGTGCCTTTGGCCCAACCCACTCTTACGGGGGCTCAGGTTCATCATTACTTGAGCAGACCTTTCTTGAGCTATCGCTCAGCTACGAGTCCAGAGTAGGTCTGCAATAACGAGACACCAACTGTTCTCGTTAGGCCAAGTTTCTTAAGAACACAGTCCTCATCAAGGCTATCACCTCCAAGGAGGGGGTCCTCGCTTCTGATGGGCTGGCCACACTTCGGGGTTTTTCATCACCTTCTTGGGCTCTATAAGTCATTTGAACTCCGGAGAGTGCTACTCTTTGGATTAATTTCATTAAGTGAGCGTTCAAATGAGAATCTGCCTAAGAAGCAGTTTTTCCCTGAAATTTAAAGATTATATATTTTTAGAGGAACTTGCATTTCCTTCTATAACTCATAAAATGTCCATATTTAGTCACAATCTGAAAAGCAAATTTAGTTAACTTTGAAAAGAGCAGTGAACAGGCCGCGGAAGCTATACTGGTGACGCACTGTCCTAAAGGTCCCTCCATCTTGAGTCAGGTAGGCTGCTATGACGTCCCAGGCAGCTCACAGCCGCGGAAGGAAATGCTCCCTGCGAAACCTCAATGCGCATGCGCCCTTCCCCTCCCCGACCCCGCGGAGCCAGGGCGACTACCACGTGCCTCCCTAAGCAGGAGTTGAAGCGCGCCGGCGCCTCTGTTCAGGCACAGCCGAGGACGCCCTGTGGGCCTCGCGAGCCGGAAGTGCGTTCGCTTGTCCTTTCCGCTCGTCTTTAGCGGGCTTTGGTGCGTTTTCCTCTGCTGGTCTGTGGACGGCCTTTCCAGTGCGGCCCGCCGCGGCCGGCACTCTCCGAAGTCGAGAGAAGATGGTGGGTCGGAACAGCGCCATCGCCGCGGGCGTGTGCGGGGCCCTCTTCATTGGATACTGCATCTACTTCGACCGCAAGAGGCGAAGTGATCCGAACTTCAAGAACAGGCTTCGAGAACGTGAGTAGCCCCGCACCTCACCTGGGCGGTTGCTTACAGCTGAAGGAGACATGGCGCAGCCGCGCGGCTCACCGGTCCTGACCCGGCGCGCTGTTCCCTCCATTTTGAAGAATGATCAACCCCATCTTGTGTTTTTCTTCGCTGAACGTATATTCTGACTTAAAGTGTTACTTTAGGGGTCTGTGTGTGTGTGGTGGGTTTTTTTTTTTTTCCAGTCTTTGCTGAATGTGTATTTTTAGGTGTGTGTAGCGGTGACTTTTTTTTTTTTTTTTTTTTTTTTTTTTGCAGTCTTAGGGCTTGCTTGAATCCAGGGCCTACAAGCAGAAGTACTGAGCTACATCCCTACCTCTTTTTTTATTTTGTTTTTTTAGACAGTGTCTCACTAAATTGCCCGAGATCCTTCTGCTTTAGTCTCTCAAAATGCGAAAATTAGAGACTTGCACCTCCAAGGTACACTAGGAGGTCTCTTTTTGTGAAAGTCACCTTTTAAAACTTGTGTTTGTCATCCAGAAGTCGTGCTTGTGTCTGATTGATGTTAGCCTGATCCTAAGTCCGCAGATCCAGTTCCATATTAATACTGCATTCTTAAACCCTCTTGGCAGCTTCGTTCTGAGTGCTTCCAGGATATGAGTGAATGCTAGAAAAATTGCGGGGGAGTCCAAAGGGCTGCGCTGGTCCTGTGGCTTAGTCTTATTTCATACCTGCGACATCTTTTAAGAGAGATTTACCAGAGAGAGATGCCATCCTAAGAAGAAACTGTCGCGATCAGCGTTCAGCTTCGGGGTGATCTTAATTTGCCACAACAAATTTGTTACAGTAATATTCTTTTAATAGGTTGCTCGACTACATTATTAAAGCCAGTAAAGTACAGTACTGAAGATCATATTTCTGACTGTTCAGTTAAGTTATACCAAGGCATCGTAAGTGTTCCATAGTCACAGGTAGGCTCTTTAGTGAGGAACCTAGTGGACAGTGCTGATGCCTTTACAGTACAACGAGTTCTAGCTAGACCTATTAATGGAGAGAATGGTATGTTGAAATCAAACACTGGGTTTCTACGTCCCAGCATGGTCTTGGGCTATCTGAATCTGGGATTTGACCCAGGGCTTTTGAGCTGAGCCCCAAATCTTTTTTTTTTTTTTTCACATTTGTAAAATTCTGAGACCGGGCTCAAATCTGCAGTTATTGTGCCGCAGTCTCCCACTGCTGTTATTTACAGGCCCAAGTCACCTGCTTCTTGTCTCTGAAAAGAGATGTTTGAGTTGCCCACCATATTTCTGACATAAAAAACGATTCCAGAGTAAATGCTTGCTATTTAAGGGTAAGTATTAGTACACAAGTTTCCTAAATTGCAGTTTCAAAAATTGACGGATGAGTTTGCTGGGTGCAGATGGAGACCTTTCAGAGGGAGTTAATTCTTCTGAAAACTGAGCAAATGATTTTTGGCTAAAGAAATCATAAGTTACCTTTTTTTGAGGGAGAGTACTATTTTAGGCAAATTGAGGAGTGTTATTTTGAAAGTTTCTTGTTCATTATTTTCAGTAAAATTTTTTTTTTTTGGCTTTAGCAAGAACCTAAGGACCAAAGTGAACTACTAGCTACACTAATAACTTCAGACAAACAGCTTCAACCATTATTTTTCTGTTTTTGTAAAGTGTCCCTGACACATCCTGATGAATGCTAGATTTCTCTCTCTAAATAAAAATTCAATATTTTTGCTAGCAAGTAAAACTTTTACTCAGAGTAATTTTGCAATCTTTTTAAAGGTAATTGCATGAATGACTAAATTTTGGTATTGGATTGTAACATGAATTTGATTTCATTTCTTTCATTTTTGAATTTCCCTAAGTGAATTTTCAGTAGAAAAATTGCATCAAAAATAAAGGGATAATTTCTCAAATCAGCCATTTAGCTTGTTGACTTTCTTGGTTTTTTAAAAGAGGCTTGCTAAAAATAGTTTGAGGTTAGGTCTGGGATTCTGATTTATTTAGACCTTTTTTATCTTCTGCTTTTAGAATTATTTTTGTGCTCTAAATATTGAATTTAAAGGTCTCAAGCACAGTAAGAATGTGCTTGAACTACATCACTGAACTACATTTTAGGCCTTTAGTGGTTTTTTGTTTATTTAGTGTTGAGGATCTTAGTTTTGAGTAGCCTCTTTATACACTTTTAAATTTTAAGTGTCTTAGTCATCCAGTCTAGGCTTAAACTTGTGATCCTCCTTGAATATCTGGAGTTACAAGCATGTGCTACCGTTCCTGGCCCCAGCTTTTTTTTTTTTTTTTTGATATATAGTCTTGCTTTGTATCCCAGGCTGGCCTGGAACTCTCAGGGGTCCTCCTGCCTCAGCATCCAAATGCTTGGATTACAGTGTGTGTCACACATCCAGTACATGTCAGTATCCTTAAAAGAATAATTTTTTATCAATCTAAAACATTTTTATGATTGTTGTTGGTACCGGGATTGGACTCAGAAACTTACACTCATCAGGTGTGGACGGCATCACTGAGCTATATCTCCTGCCCTCCTTTTTCTTCTATTTGAGACAGGTCTTACTAGTTTAGGCTGGCCTTGAATTTACTACGTGAATTGGCTTTAAACCCTTGTTGATTCTCCTACCAGTTGCTGAGTGCTGGGATTACAAATGTGTACCGCCATGCCCAGCTTAATCATTAAACTGAACCTGTTGGTACATGCCTGTCCAAGCGCTTGGGAGGCTCGCATGGGAGGATGGCATGTTTCAAGGTGAGCCTACATTACATAGCAAGACCTGCCTCGGTGTGGGGGGGGATGAAATTTAACCTCAAACAGTGCCACCTTCAGAGATGTTTTATTTATATAGAACTGTATAAAATTGTACACCACTGGGCAATAAGTGCCTTATTAAAATGAATGGGTTTTGAGGCTAGGGATGTAGCTCAGTGGTGCTGTACCTACCTAGCAGCACAAGGTCCCAGGTTCATTCCCTGGTCCCAGGGGCAAAAAAAGAATGTTTTCTGAATGATTTAAATTTGGAATTTGTTTTAGCTCATGATGTATGTATTTTTTTTAAGTAGACACACTTGTTTTAACTGTTAGGTTTACACAGTAGCATTTGGGACTAATGTTGGCAAATACCGAGCAGAACCTGATGTTTCTGGTTGAGTGTGTAACTCTTGCTTGGTTTTTCAGGCTCTTACCGTCTGTCCCTTTATTACAGAAATGCTACTTGTCTTATGAAACTTAAGTTAGAATGTTAATCTTTTTTAGTATTGTGAATTGAACCCAGGATGTTCACACTGAAGTACATTACCAGCCCATTTCTAATTTGTTATTTTGAGACAGGGTCTAAATTGCTCTGGTTTAACTCAAACTTGTGATCTTCCTGCCTTGGCTTCCCAGAGTGCTGGAAATAGGAGCTATTTCACCCAGCTCAGAATTTTCATCTTTTTGCTAAAAATGAAAAGCACCTAAAGAATCTTAAAACTTGGTGACTGTATCAGGCATAGGTATTTATACTCCCCCCTCAAAAGATTGGACCAGGATGAAATTTGAGTTTTATTGTACTGTGTTTATCATTCTTGTCATTTCCCTAAATTATGGCTTTTTCATTGTTTCTTCCACAAATTGGCCTTCTTTATTTCTGAAAGTTATTGTGACCAGCGTGTCTTTATTTCTCTACACTATTGAGTGTGTGAGAGTAGAATTTATCATTAAGGACATAACTATAAAATGTTTCTGCCTGGCTTTGAGTTGCCACTTGATCATTTACTAATTGTGGCCTTGGTAAATGTTCTTATCAATAAAATGGGATAACAGTACTGATTTTAGAGTTATTATGAGGATTAAGTAAGCAAATTAAGGTTAAACATTTAGAAGTGTCTGGCTTGTAATTGAATATTCTTGGCTTCATGTCCATTTTCCCTGTTCTACTATTTCAGTAAAAGTTCTGATCTACTTTGAAAGTAAAAGTATTTAGCAGTTAAGTGATATTTATTTGCTGGCTGAAATGGGCCAAACAAATCCTTAAATCAAGAACTGATCTGTTTCTCCAGTCAGTCATACAGAAGTGAAGGGAACATTTTGAGTAAGGTACCTGGCTCTCTTCAAAGTAGTTTGTAATTTCATCTTTAACTGTGTGTGTGTGTGTGCATACATATATATATGTACATATTTTTTTTTCTGAAACACTTAAAATTGTATTTAAACCTTAAAGTGGCATGATTTTTGGTATTAGAGGGGACTAGGTTTACTGATGGTTAAATATAGTTTATAAAAATAAACTAGGAAAAGAATGTACCCTGACCATAGTAAATTAACCATCTGTCTGGATTAGACAAACCAATCAATTTGTAAAAATTGTTAATTAGGGAATTTGTAGGCTTTTTGTTTCTTGCAGCACACCCGTAGTGTTAAGCAGGCCTTGTCTTTGCAGTGTTAAAAGAGATTTACAGCTTTGCCTAAGGTTACCTAGTTAGTAAGTAGAGCCTTACCTTTTTTTAATTCTGCCAATTGATTGTCCCCTTTTTTAGGTATTTAGTGCACATCCTTATTGGAGGGAACCGACCTATTCCCGTTTATGTGGCTCATTTTAAGAGCCAGGCAGTGTTTCAGTCCTCACAAATGCCCTACGAAATATTGTTATTAGGCCCATTTTATGGAGAAAGTGAGGCACAGGCTACTGTAAGTAGAAGAGGCAGGATTCATACCAGGACAGTTAGGCTCAAAGCCTGTGTTTAATTGTATGCCAACACCCTCTTGTTGTTATGCCTGATAGTATATTGCTTGATGTCATATCAAAAACAGCATACAAGTTAGAATGAGAATTTGGGTTTTTATTTTTCCCCTTTGATGGTGCCAGGCCCCAGTTACGCAGTTACCTTGAGCTATATCTCCATCCCTTTTTAAGTTTCACAGCTGGGATTGCATGCCTGTACCACCATGCCTGGCTGACAGCATCCCCTGCCCTCACTTGCCCCGTGTACACAAACTGGATTAAACCCAAGGCACACTGAGCTGTGTCCCAGTCCCTTTTTTTGAGACAGGCTCTTCCAAAAGTATAAAATACTTTTTTCCCTTCCTTTTAATAAACAAAATAAATACTTTCTCCACATTAAAAAAAAAAATGCTGGTTTTCAACACTCAGTAAAGAGAATCCCACATATTTTAGTAATAAAGTTTTCTCTAGTAGCATTGTCCTAATTCTTTGCCATTATACATCCTGTGTTGTTTAGAAATGGGTTTTTGTGCTACTAAGGTTCAGCATGTTAGAGCTTTTCCAACCTGTGACATGTTAACCCAGAGGAATAGTAAAAGCTCCTGCCCAGAAATGTCACAATACCAATAACTTACTAAGACTGTTCACGTTGCCTTGACAGCTTGCAAGGAGGCCCCAATTCTAGAATTGGGAATAAAATGACAGTCACAGCAATTAGACTTCCTTGTTTTTTGAGACAGGGTCTAGCTTTGTAGTTCAGGCTGGCCCTGAGCTCAGCCTCAAACTCACATCACAGCAGTCTTCCTGCCTCTGCCTCCCGAGTGCTGGGATTATAGGTGTGAGCCACCACACCTGGCACTGTGGTTTGTGCTGCTGATTGTTGCTGGGTGTGAGTCTCCACACCCAGAATGGTATGTAGTTAACTGGGGATCGAACCCTGGTCCTTGCGCTTGCAAGACAGGCGCCGGAACCACTGAGCTAAATCCCCGGCCCCAAAACTTCTTAAATCTTATTTTGATAATGGAAGAATGAAAATAATATGTTGCATTTCTTGTAGGAAGAAAGAAACAGAAGCTTGCCAAGGAGAGAGCTGGACTTTCCAAGGTAATACTTAAATTTGACTTTTGTTTGGGTTACGGTATAAAAATATTATCCAAGAACCTACTTTCAGTGTCATTTTAAGAAAGGTGTTGAGGGCCGAGGATATAGCTCAGTGGTTCCGGCACCTATCTTGCAAGCGCAAGGACTCGGGTTCGATCCCCGGTAACCACATAACAATACTGGGCGTGGAGACTCACCCCAGCAGCAACCAGTACCACGTACCGCAGTGCTGGGCATGGTGGCTCACGCCTGTAATCCCAGCACTCGGGAGGCAGAGGCAGGAGGATTGCTGTGATGAGAGTTGGAGGCTGAGCTCAGGGCCAGCCTGAACCAGAGAGACCCTGTCTCAAAAAACCTTAAAAAAAAAAGAAGAAAGGTGGTGAACGTTGGACACTGACTTTCTATTTAAAGTTGACTTTGTAATTGGCAGGTGAGTAACTTTTTTCAATTGAAGATTATCCACTCTTTTAGTATTTCTCTTTTATTGCCAGTAACAACAAACAGCTTATTGTTCATATAGTATTTAGAAGCAGTAAGACGTTCTCCCAAAAAACATTTACACCAAGTTTGAAATACTTTCACTCAGCTGCTTCAAGTGATAGAGTATAATAATATACTGATTTAATTTTCTTTGTCCCAATTTCCTTCCAAGAACTACATTGCTCATTTCCAGCTGACCAGAATTACTCATACCTGTATGAACCAACTTTACCTGGTAGTGCATGAATCTGTGGTACTGTGGATCAAACTTTGGACCTTGGGTTTGCAGGCAGATGGGAGAACTACTGAGCTAAATCCTCACCCGAGAAATTATAACTTTAAAAACCAACTAAATGGCAAAAAAAAAGAAAAGCCATAAATTATATAGCTGGCCATAATGTACATATCTGTAATTCCAAAACTTTTAAGTGGCCTATTCAAGTCTAACTATATAGTGAGTTCTTGACTGCCCTGAATACAGAATGAGATCCTGTTTTAAAAAAAAAAGATGTATATACGATATAGATATTTGTACTCTTCATTTTCTCTTTGCGTTTGATTCAGTGGTTCTAAGAATTATTTAGATAATACCAGTTTGAATTTACTGTGTTTTTCTTTTGTTTTAAAGTATTAAACTTTAATGGGTATTGTTGAATTTATTCACTTTTTAGAGTGAACTATTCAATAGAGTGAATTATTTTACATAATTTACTGTGTATTGATTAGGGCCCTATAATAATTTTTCACAATTGCTTCTAAATATTCTATTCCCAAACAGTTACCTGACCTTAAAGATGCTGAAGCTGTTCAAAAATTCTTCCTTGAAGAAATACAGCTTGGTGAAGAGTTACTAGCTCAAGGTAATTGTCATTACAAGTCTATGGATGGCTGGGGATTTAGCTTAAGTAGTACCATGCCTACCTTACAAGTCTATAAAACTACATAGAATTCTTCACAGGGACACATGTATATGACACTTGTGCAGCTATTGGATTAGAAGATACTAGAAATGTAAATGAGTTCTGGTATTAAGGAGCGCTGGGCCTAGTAAATAACTTGAAGCAAATTTCTCAAATTCCTTTAAGCCTCAGCTTCTTCATAATTCTAGAACCTAAATAAAATTACAGAAGTGATAACGATTTTATCATAAAAACCACTAAGAGTGGTGTGTCCACTACCCTTGGTTAAACTTAGGAGACAATGTTCAAGCTATTTGAAAAAGTTTTTTATAGTAAAGAATTGAAAAGTAATGTTAAGTAACATTTGACAGATTAATTGCAATCTCATTTCTTTTCTATTTTTACAGTAATGGGAATTGAATTCATACCTTCATACTGAGCTCCTATCCAGCACTTTTTTATTTTAAGGCAGGAGGTCTTATTGAGCTATTGTATTTCCTCAAGTTGGGCTTGAATTTTCCATCTTCTTGCCTTAACCTGCTTGGAGTACTGGGATTACAGTGTGTTTTAATCACATCCAGCCAGTGAACTATGAAATGTTGTTTAATAAATAGTACTTTGTTTACAAATGATCTTAATGTGTTAAGAACAACGAGATGTTTGAGATTTTTTAGTTACATGTTAGCAAATTAGTCTGCCCAGTTTTATAGATGCTGGCAGTAGAAATGAGATTCTTAGGTCAGAGATAAAGGAGAATTTACCACTTAATTGGGCAGTAGAAGCCAGAGTACTGATTTGCATTCAGTTCTTATAGGTGGGTTGAAAAGAGAAGGTGACAGGTGTATGTGATATGTCTCATATAGAAGAGTCCTGAATTTAAGGAACCTGATTTTTGTAAAGGACAGTAAGTCTCTGTCCATTATTCTGAACATAGATGATGTTATAGCAGACAGTATATGAGACTATACTACCTTTGAGAGGAAGACAGTGTATACATTAGGGTTGTGCACTATACAAACATCCTTAAAAGAGTAGTAATGTGGAGTAAAAATGATGGCCACTGTTAAGACGAGACCAGGCATGTTCAGACTGGTACAGCCCTAGACAGGGCCACTGTTCAGAAATCCAGAGATAGAAAGGAGTCATGGACCGAAAGTTTTGTGTTTTAGGTTTTTGTTTTTTAAACAGAGGTACTTTGAAATGGATTCTTTTGCAGAGAAGATCTGTGTACAGTATTTAATTTAAAACCATATTTAATAATCTAAAGTTCTGCTGAGAGAATTTAGAACAGTTGTTTGGATTTTCACTTAAAACAACTGAGGGGCTGGGGATTTAGCTCAGTGGTTCCCACGCCTGCCCTGTAGGTGCAAGGTCCCAAGTTCAATCCCTGCTAACCACATACAACAAAGCCAGGCCTGGTGGCTCACGCCTATAATCCCAGCATTCCAGAAGCAGAGGCAGGAGGATTGCTGAGTTTGAGGCTGAATTCAGGACCAGCCTGAACTACAAAAAGAGACCGTGTCTCAAAAAACTTTAAAAAAAAAAAACCCCGCAGTTAACTGAGAACAATGACCACATGGCAGATACTTAGTATTTATTGAATTAAATGAACTTACCACAACTAAATCTTTCAGAATTGTGTGTCTGTAGTGATAGATGTCATAATGTTTTCCTGTCATACTTCCATTTTATGACCTTTTATTTTAGTGTCACTTTAGAATTTTTTTTCTTTTATTTCCACGGATATTCAGATGACGCAAGGATTGGCTTAAAGGTCTCCTTTTCACCTCATCTTTCACTTTTCATTCTTGAAGGGTATTATTCTATTATTAGTAATGTTTCAGGAATATTTCAAAGTTACAAGTTAGTAATACGCCTCGACATTTCAGAAGTATCTTTTTTTTTATTTCAGAAGTATCTTAATTTCCCTATTATATATGTATATTGGAGATATTTATTTGTGCATATAATATGATACATTCTTGTTAATAGTTTTATAATATTTCCTCCTTTTATTTGCACAGTGTTTTTGGTCAGCATCCTTTGGAGATAACACATATAATTTTGCGTGAATTTTACAGGTGAATATGAGAAGGGTGTGGACCATCTGACAAATGCAATTGCTGTATGTGGACAGCCACAGCAGTTGCTGCAGGTGTTACAGCAGACTCTTCCACCACCAGTGTTCCAGATGCTTCTTACTAAGCTCCCAACAATTAGTCAGGTAAGGAATTAAAGTGTTAAGAAATAAAAAATGAGAGGACCTAAGAATTGAATGTTTAGGACCATTTATGTATGAGCCTAGTGAACACAGCATGCTGGATATACCAGGGCTTGAAATTTTCTATTAATGTTATAACATCAGAATAACTGGGTTTAAGCAGGGCATAGTGGCACACTCCTGTAACCCCAGCACTCTGGAGGTCAGGACAGGAAGGCCACTATAAGTAAGCCAGCCTGAGCTATATATTGAGTTCAGGGACAACTTTTTATATGTTAAAACCTCTCTCAAAAAAAAAAACCCTGGGCACAAGACTGTGACGATGGCCTGGTGGTGATTCAAGAATATTTGTCTTAGTGTTAAGTCAGGCCTTTTGTGTGCAGGTCCTTAAATTCAGACCACTCATATTTCTAAAATTAGCTTTCTGTCTACTTTCCTGGGTCACCATCCTTCATGAGATGGCCTGACAGAGGATGTGGGAGCTGAGATGGCAAAGATTGTACCAGTCATAAATAAGAATGTACTTTCTCAGACCTTGTGTAAAGTCTATGTCTGTCCTTGGGCTTTGAGTTTGGAGCTATGACAGCCATCCCAAATACTAAGAGTTAATTGGATGTGGAGCCTGTAAGATATCTGGGGAATGATCATGTATAGAATGATTAGTTAAAATCACTACGGCCGGGGATTTAGCTCAAGTGACCCCATGTCTACCTTGGAAGCACAAGGGCCCTATTTTGATTCCCAGTACTGTTAAAATAAATAAATAATTTTAAAACCTCACTAAATGCTGTTCTTAGTTTGTATGAGAATGATAAGTTTTGAATTCTTTTTAAGTTATATAATGTTTTGTGTAGCATAATAAAATACTTTGCTTCCGTTTTTAATTTGAATTTTGATTGAGACTAGTATGATCATTTTTCAAGGTAATAACAATGTATAAAGGATTAATGTTCAAATGTCATAATGGATAAACTTTAACCATATTTGATTCTCTGAATACAAAAGAATTTTTTTGAGACAGGGTCTAGCTTTGTAGTTCAGGCTGGCCCTGAGCTCAGCCTCCAACTCACATCACAGCAATCCTCCTGCCTCTGCCTCCCTCTCGAGTGCTGGGATTACAGGCGTGAGCCACGACGCCCGGCACTGTGGTATGTGGTACTGATTGCTGCTGGGCATGAGTCTCCACACCCAGTATTGTATGTGGTTAACTAGGGGAATTGAACCCGGGTCCTTGCTCTTACAAGACAGGTGCCGGAACCACTGAGCTAAATCCTTGGCCCTAGAAAAGAAATTTTTAAAATTTGAATCCTGATTATTGCTTGTGATCTTTTTCAAACTTAAATCTTTTTATTTTTTCAGAGAATTGTGAGCGCTCAGAGCTTGGCTGAAGATGATGTGGAATGAAAAACAAATCTCAACATAATAAAATCTCAAAAAGATTTTAAAAGTTCTTAGCTTGGAAGTTGAACAACTTTGGGGGAATAAGGGCAAATATGCTTGTTTATGGACTGTCCTACACTGAAATCTACCAAAGTTAATGTTTACTTTGCGTAGATCCATTTGTCTTTTTATTTATTTTTTTTTCCAGTGAAAAGTGCATTTTTTTTCTATTTTGAGTTTATTGGTACATTTTAGATACACTTCGTGAACCAATTCAACATTGAAAATTTGTACCTGGGGCCGGGGATTTAGCTCAGTGGTTCCGGCGCCTGTTTTACAAGTGCAAGGACCAGGGTTCGATCCCCGGTTACCACATACCATACTGGGCGTGGAGACTCACGCCCAGCAGCAACCAGTACCACACACCACAGTGCCGGGCGTGGTGGCTCACGCCTGTAATCCCAGCACTCGGGAGGCAGAGGCAGGAGGATTGCTGTGATGTGAGTTGGAGGCTGAGCTCAGGGCCAGCCTGAACCACAAAGCGAGACCCTGTCTCAAAAAAA
>PVIR01005359.1:0-72642 GCA_004026965.1 Petromus typicus
GGTGAAAGGGGACAATGTTGAGATTGTAACAAAAAAGTAAGGAAACAAATTTTATATATATGGGGGGGTGGTAGGGTGGGTGGGGCTATGGGAAAAAATGAGAATTAAGTTGTGTCTTATACTGGTACAAATCCCCATTATGGAGTGCAATCATGATGTGTATATTTAATGTACCAATAAAGATAATTTAAATAAAAAAAAAAAAAAAAAAAAAAAAAAAAAAAAAAAAAAAAAAAAAAAAAAAAAAAAAAAAAAAAAAAAAAAAAAAAAAAAAAAAAAAAAATTCACACTACACATAATAATAATAGCAGCACTTGGCATATTTAGTGAAAATGAATAAAAGGGCTTTTAAAAATAAGAACTGCTAGGATAGTTTGTGATAATTGAGGCTTTCATAGGTACAAATGAATCATGCAGAGAAAGAGTCTGGGTTATTTTTCACTTAACAAATAGGAAACATCATTTTCTAGGATTTTTTTCTGGGGTTCAATAATTAGATTCTAGCCCTTGATGATCACATCAGACAAGTCCAGTCTTTCAATGGAGAAACCAGTTACTTCCTTTTGTATTACTAAAATGCGTTTGCCAGTGGTGACCAGAGGAAGAAAGCAGCATTTCCTTTGTGATGTCTTATGTTAGTTGGCCAGACACACTAACACCCTCAAGGGCAGAAGAGGTGAATGAAATGCTTAGAAAAATTTCTTCCAAGACAGAATGTGGCAAAAGCATACCTGGAAATTCAAGGAAGTTCAAGTGTAAAGAAACATGAACAAGTGTGTGGATTCATCAGTGACCATACCAGTGAGAATGAAAGCAAAGGGGAAAGACCTGGTGGGTCAAGTTTTGGAAAGGTGATCATAGAGAGGGCTGGGAAGGACACTGCCAGGCGCTGAATCACACACACTCCAAAAGAAAAAGGATGGTGTCCTAACCTTCATGGCCTCCGAATATGACCATATCTGAAAACAAAGTTTTTCTAGAGGTAACAAGTTAAGATGTGAACATTCTGGTAAGTCTTGATCTAGCACGACTAATAACAGAAGGAAACCTGGATCCAGTGAGAAATAACACAAAGAGAAGATGTGAAGACACATGAGAAAATGATGACCAAGTGACTGAGCAGACGGTTATACAAAGCACAGATCTCCAAAGAAGCTGAGAGCTACCATGAGCTGGGGCAAGGCAGAGAAAAAAAAAATCTGCCTTCAAGCTGACAAAGTGACCCTGGCTCTGCCTGCACCTTGATTTAGGACTCTAGGACTCTGGGACACTATTTTTGTATTTTAAGCCACTTGATTTGTGATATTTTATTATGATAACTCCAAGAAAAGGAGAAGGCTGATGACATGGGAAGATTCCAACTCTACCCTTCAGAATATCGAATGATATTTTCTTTCTTGGAAACCAGTGTATTAATATATATCAAGAATCTTAAAAGGACATTTGAAAGTACACATTCTGAGAACAAACAGGTGATTTGTTCATAAAGGTGCTATGAAATAAAATAGTGAACAGAAATAATAAAAACCCAGAGATGTACATGAACAAGTGAAGCAAAAGGATAGGGGAGCAGCAGGAAGAGTTTCCAAAGTAGAGACAACACCATAAAGGGTGGCTATAAAGCAGGACAAGAATTGTTAGTAGAAGAAGGTTCATAAAACAAAAATGCAAAATAGTGGATGGTGGTGTCTTAAGAAGGAGCTAGGACAAGGAAGAAAACAGGTGGTAGATGACATCCATGCAGGCATGAAGACTATCTTCAAGAGGCGAGATTTCATTTTAAAGTTACTGCAATTGCGTGGGAGGGTTTTATGCAAGGAAATCATAGCGTCGTGTCCTTTCATTTGTTCCCACAAGTGGTGGGAGGGAGCCGTGGAGTCAAAGAGAGGATATGGACCACAATTGTGGTGGACTGAGGATTTGACAGAGGTAAATCCAGAGGGGACAGAAGATCTAGATCTGCAAAAAAGGATGGATACCAGCTCCTCCAACATTGCTAATAGATTGGGTCTGAGTACTACCAAGAAACAAGGAAGCTGTTGTGGTTTTCTATTTCAGAAATGGATGAATTCCATTGTCACTGATGTAAAAAAACTAGGTTGGGACTACAGAATTTGGGGAGTGGCAAGAGATTCA
The DNA here is from genome assembly GCA_004026965.1 of Petromus typicus. Lineage (NCBI taxonomy): Eukaryota > Metazoa > Chordata > Mammalia > Rodentia > Petromuridae > Petromus > Petromus typicus. The sequence continues at coordinate 2,137 of PVIR01005359.1, forward strand.
GAAGTCCCATTGTATGCATGTAAACTTTGAGCTATTGAGTCATCCAAGGAGAGATCTCAAAGTATTAACTGAACATAATTTGGGGGCATGAACACATAAATGATATTTAACATCATAGAAATAAGCACCTGGGCATATGTTGGAATAAGAAAAGAGAAAGAGAAGATGAGGAGAAGAGTATGTTTTCCATTTTGATGTTAATAACAGTGATCAGGACTCAAAATCCACCAACTTTAAGGTAACCAGATACCTGGATCTAGAAAGTTAATACACATTGTTACGGGCACTGGCTTCCCACATAGGGTTCAACTTAGGATGCAGTGTTTGAAGAAGGACTCTTATAAGTGGATTGTGTAGAGAAGGTACTAACTGACTGCTTCTGGGGAAAACTTAGTGCATAAGCTACTATCATGGGAATCAGGACTGTGTGGTCAGAGGCTGAGTGATTCAAAGGTGAGGAGAGCTGACTCTTCTCACTTGTGTTAGTTCTGGTTTTGCTTCTATAAGCTGCAAAGGAAGCTGCAGAAGGCCTAACCATCTTCAGTAAAAGAACACATTTTCCTTCTCCCTTGGGCACTAAACCACTAGTGTTTATTGGACATTTACCATTTCTCTTGATCCAATGATTAGTATGATCATTAGAATGGATTGCTTCACAAATTGCTAAGTACATCAGGATTAGATTCCTCAGATTTTTTTTCCTATAGTATATAATTTTTTAAATATAAAAATTTAAATTATAAGGTCAAATACATCTGGAAAATGGTGAGATAAATACTTTGAAAGAAATTTTGTTTTACTACTCAACACCCCAGGCCCTTTTATATAAAAATGGACATTATCTCTACAAAGGAAAAGGAGCATCCAGTCCCAAATTATTAGAATTATTTTTCTGCTGAGAATCTCATAAAATCGTCACTCTAAGGAACACACAATGGAAGATGCTATTTTCCTTATTTTAGCTTCATTAGCACCCGCCATAATTATAATCCTAAGACTGTGTCTTTACCCCTGTTTTCAGAGGAAGGATGGTGGGCTTCGAGAGGAATGTCACCAGGCATCCAGCAGAGATGATGGTAAGATTTCAGTGGTAAGGGCTGTTTTACAACTGTGCATAATTTCAAGAATTTTCAAATAGCAAGTGGTTTATTGTGTGCCAAAGGTTTCAAGTGAGTAGTCTAATTGTGGATTTGAAGATTATGATCTAAGCCTGAGGAGTATGTCTGAGCCATATAGATGTGGCTGAATGTCTTCTGTACTTGGCAGTGGTTAAATATACAAAATTTTCAGGAAATTCCAACTTGATGTAACCCACCTTTGGGTATGATAGGATTTTTTTGTGACCTGTAAAGAAAGCAGCACCCCATTTCCTGAGAATCTGAGCCCATGATATATATCTCTCTCTCCTCCTGCTGAAATAGTCTGACATCTAGTCAGTGATCCCAAATACTTGCTTTTGGGGAAAATAGTCAGAAAGTTAACAAAGACAGATTACGTAATGCCTAACAGAGACATTTTTCAACTTTTTTTGTGTGTGCTCCAATTTGTCTTTTGCCATTGCATTAATTAGAAATTTAGGTAAATGACACAAGTGCCCCATTTTTTTTATATCTGCCAGGAGAACAATTAGGCCATTAGAAGTAACAAATGGTCTGGACTCGTGCTGCCTGTTGAAAATTTTCAAGCTACATTATTTCTGACAAGAAAAAAAACAAATAATAGTTGTTTTGGCCAATTTTTACCATAAGCAATGTCAGTGCTAGCAGATGCAGCCCAACCCTGGCTTTCTCCCCATAGTCATGCTTCATTAAAGTGTGCTGACTCTGGTGGTTCCCATTCCTTTAGGTAAACAGTTATTTACATGAGCTGTGACATTTTTCTTTGGTGACAATTTCTAATTGTTCAAGCAACCAAGGGTGATATATTAAACCCTCAGAAAAAAAAGCCTCACCTGTGAAACAAATTACTTTAAATTAACTATCCTTTCAGAGGAAAGGCAAAATTTCAAGATGGACAAATTAGACCCTTCTCAGGCACATATGGTTAGTGCTTCCAACACATCCCGGCTGGTCCCCACTCCAGAGAACAATTCTTCATGATGGAGTGAGGGACTTCCTGGCTCATTTGGGGGTCCTTTCTGTGCCAGCATTTGCCTGCATTGTGCTCAGAAGGGATCTTGCAAGCCTGAGCACTGTGCGGTCCCTCAGCATTTGTAGCTTCACTGACTCTGTTGCCTTTGCTTTCTGAGTTTAACTCTTTCGGAGGTGAGTGTCTATTCAGGGCTTGCCACAAAATCTCCGGTCCTTAGCTGCCCTTTACACATGAGTTCTGACAATTTAAATAGTGACTATTTGCTGTAGCCTATCCATTGGCCACACCTTCATGTCGTCCATGCTGTGTGCATTAATATCTCCAACATGACAGAGATAAGATGAGTTAAGTGAAAATTAATCACCCACTTGTAATTCTGTAATGTTATTTGGCTAAGGGTACAGGACTAGGTGAACTGAGAGTAGTATATTCAAAATCAAGGTGAAATCTCTATTGTACTGGGTTGAACAGTGTCTTCCTAAAGCTCCTGGACTTCCTAGAACCTCAGAAAGTGATCACTTTCAGAAATAGAAGTTTGGCAAAGGTAATTACTTAGCACGAGTCAAACATGGCCCTTAGTACAATATGCCTGTTGTTCTCATGAGAAGAGGAGGAGAGACACAAGAGACACACAGAGACAAATACCTTTCAGAGGTGAAGGCAGAGATCTGAGTGATGTGTCTACAAGCCATGGAGCACCAAGCACCAAGCAGACATCAGAAGCCAGCAGAGAATCATGACCCTCAGAGCCTTCACTCTCTTCCCTTGAGTTGTCAAGTATGCTTTAGGTAGGTTCAGCTCACCCTGTTACCTCACAGGCAAAGAAGGCTCTGTAAACTGGAAGTCTTTGTCCCTCTTGTGGTCACGGGCTAGGAAACGGATGCACTAGATATTGAATCTGGAACCTTTTCTTTATTGGAGGAAGTTGTTCATCATCATCTGACCTAACAACCAGACAAGCTCCAGGAAGTGGAAAGAGTAGGGAATGAGGACCACATGTCTTTCTGTCTTCTGTTGTAGTTGTGTGTCTTTCAGACAAGACCTTGTGCAAGTTCCTGGGAAGAGTGATCTGAGCTGACTCAACCTAGGAACACTCTTCTTAGTGGACTTTGCTTTATGAACATCATGAAGACATATAGGTTTCTCAGAATCAGACCCCTATGTGCAAATAGCTTTAAAATCTGCCCAAGTCACTATTGTGCTTTGAGAATCTCACAGTCAGGGAGGTTTTGGTCAGTAACACACGGGTTGGTAAAAGGGCTTTGGCTTAGAGTCTGAACAGTTTCCCCAGAACTCTCCACTGAAAGGAGAGAAGTGAACTCTGATGATGCTGGAACAGCCACTGCGGTGCTAGATGATGACTGGATCTTTTCTTTAAGTGGTTTATAACTAAGGTAACAAATACCTCATCTTCCTGTTTGCTGAAATGTAATTGCTTAAATGAAATTTAGCCCCAGCTCATCTAAAATTACTATTGATGGGCTTGCAGTGTGACTTTTTCTAACCTCAGTTTAAGAGTATCCCTATTTCTTTGGTATCCTTTTATGGATGATATTATGTTTTCTGAAAAAAGCTGAATCTTTTCTTATGTTTGGGTTGTTTAATTTTTTTTTTAAATCATAGCTAACACTTTATAAATCTAATTTGTGTTCTTTCCTGAAATATTTTAGACAGAATATTTTCCCAAGCCCATTTGATGATGTATGTGAAATTGTTATTTTATTCAAATAATAAATATCTGTTTATCCTTGTGAGTATCAATATATGATTTGAGTTATCTCATAATTAAGCACTTTTAGAAAGTAGATTCTCACCATTTATTAAGAGATGAGGAGGAAGCATTATTGATTGTTTGTCATTTGCACATCTGGACTGCTTTTAGAGTTAAGTAGAAATTCATTGAACATTATTGTTTTATTCTCCCACAAGATCTTTGATGTTTATTAATTAAGCTATAATTAATACCTACCTGTACAAATGATTTCTGAGCCTAGAAAAGGAGGAAATCTTTTCAACACATTTAACAAGTTCCTTGATATCAAATCTTGATAAATGCAACTTTACCTAGGAAAATTTAGATGCTAATATCCAAAATAAATCACTGCTGCTCTGAAAGAAGCAAGATGTTAAAAATAATGAACACTAGTATTTATTGAGTTCAAGCCTGTGCAGGTACTTGTTTATAGGAGCCTCATTTAATTCTTTAGGGTCCCCTGGCTTGGCAATATCAAGCATGAGGTCCATTGTCACAGGGTCAGGAAGTAATAGAGCTTACATTTGAATCCACAGCCTTCTGATTCCTTTTCCAAACTTGAGTGGGATTCATTGTGACCTCATATTGTTCACAGTCTGTAAGAGAGAAAAGGTCAGCATGAAAAAATTTATAGGATACAGGAGAAAGTCCACAGGGATATATATCTTATTTGGTGCTGAAGTTATTTGATAGAACTGAACAATTATTTTTCCTAATAACAACATGGAAAAGGGAATGTACATATACATGTAGCACAGATATAATTTTTATATAAGATCATTTTCTCTGCTTACAGCTTCTCACATATCCTGTCCTCCACAGTTAGAGACAATACAAGATGGAACATTGCAACTATTTTAAAAGGCTATTTTGTATATTTCAGTGAATTAAAAAAACAAGAAAAATGACATATAAATACTGGGGCAAAAGAGATAACATTAAAATAGTGTGCAATTGATGTAACTATTCCTGAAGTGTAGGGAGCCAACTGAAAACATTAGCACTACCGACCCAGTTTTTTTTTTTTTTTTATTATTACTATCTTTATTGGTACATTAAATATACACATCATGATTGCACTCCATAATGGGGATTTGTACCAGTATAAGACCGACCCAGTTTTAGCTATTTTTGAAAAAATAAAGCTAATTCTAAAAGCTTTACCAGAGACAAAATTTTATCTAAATAAAACCGATGTGCAAAAAATAGTGGGATTTTGAATAGAAGACTACCAAGAACATAGTGACAGAATTATTTTATTTTATAATAATAACAGGAGTAAAAAAGAAGTCTAAATAAACTTACAAAATTTCCTGGAGAAGTATTAAAAAATGTAAAACTTTGCCAAGGGACAGGGAAAAAAGACTTAAATGAACACAAAGAAAGAAATGTTCATGTAGGAGAAGATTTAGTAACGCACATGTCAACTTTCGCCTAATTCATCTACAAATTCAATGAATATCCAATTCTAGTTCCCATAGGACCTGGGGTGGAACTTAGTAAAATGTTGTTAAAGTTCATCTGGAAAAATAAATGGCCAAGAAAAGCCAAGGAAATTTTGAAAAATAAGAATAATGAGAGAGGACTTGACCTACTAGATATTAAAATACTAGCATGATTAAAACAATGTGCTCTTGGCACAGGGATGGATAGATCAATAGAACGGAGAAGAAATTTCAGGAAGAGATGTAAATAATTTAGTACCTGATAAAGATGGCATTTTAGAGCAGTAAAAAAAAAGAGAGAATAGATTATTTAGTAAATAGTGTGAGGCAAGAATTTAAGCATCTGGAAACAGAAGAGTTAGATCTGTACTTTGTAGTTAGAACAAAAAAAGAAATAAGATTAATATTTTAAGAATAGATTTGCATTAGTACTGACAAATATCTACATAAAGGTTTATCCTGTAGCTAAAGTTTTGTAAGTGTGCCATCACGTGTAGGGACTAAGAAAGAAAAGTACATGGATTTGAAGTTATTAAAAATGCACTTAAGTTAAAAAAAGTACAGTGTAAAAAGTATGTTATGACACAATGTTTGCAACTTATAGGTCAAGCGTTAACATCTCTAACGTATAAGGAATTCAAATCACTGAGGAAAATATTAAGTGGAAATGCATGTATCCCTATATTCATTAAAGTCTCTTCATCCCTCCTCCTACACACACATATGTGCACTCATGCACGTGTGCATGTGCACATGCATGTGCACACACACACACACACACACACAATTTTCAGTCTGATTGCTGTCAAAATGAAAATAAAGACAATCAGTGTGTCCTCCATGGAGGACTATATGGATTATAGTGAAAGGATTATAGCCCAGGATTATGACTATATTTGAGAAGAGGACTTAGACTTGGCTTGGGAATTAGAAATTCCCAAGATGCTACTTTATTTTCTAATTATATACTTATACTTTTAAAAAAGAAACATCAGTAGACATTATTGAGATACTATGATCAAGATTAGTTTTCTCCTTTGCATTTTTCTGTAGCTAAAATTATAACAAACTAATACATTTTAAATAAAATGTATGAAAAAATACGTAAAAGATTTAAAAGGCCAGTAAAATAAAAGAAAAAATATAAATGGCTAAAAAGCATAGAATCTTTAGATTTGACTAATAATAAAATGGAAATTAAAATAAATCTGTATTTACTTATGAAGTTACATATATGTAATTCTTTTTAACTTATAGTGACATTTTGAGGATAATATATGTTGTTAGAAGGGTATAAGACATGGGCACAGATGTAAATGATGCATATTGGTGCAACCTGCCTGGTTAATGACTTCATGCTTTTTAAAATAGCTGTGTCCTATGGAAATAATAATAGATGTCAACAAAGAGAGCCTGAGAGATTTTCACTACAATATCTTTGGCTAGGGGGAAAGTGTGAATAGTGCTGCATTTATGATATACTCAGACCATGAGATACCAGGAAACCACTAAACATGGAAAGAAGTTAGGAAAACTGTTTGATATAAAATACTCAGAGTGAAAAATAAAAAATAAAATATTCTGAATGGTTTGATCCAAATGTTAACTTAAAAAGTACAAGGGCTGGGGACATGAGTTGTCTGTCATGTGCTGTGTCCTATGTTCAATTTCTATTATGGCCATCAGCTGTCTTGGAAAGGGTGCATTTAAATGACTAATGGATGTCTTAGGTGGTGAGATTGTGTTTTAAAATTTTTCTCCAATTTGTTTATTCCTACATCCCTACAATCTATAGAGTCCAGGTTGTGTTCCAAGTAGTAGGACATAGCTTCCCACAGAAAACCTCCCTGGGCATCTATCTGTGTCCTGCACATGTCAGAGCTTCTTACAGCAGCCCAGGAATTTATAGTCCAGTGAAAAGACTGTGGAGCATAAAGTCATCTCTTGATTCTGCTAAAAAAAAAACAAAAAAAACCCAAAAAAAACAAAAACAAAAACAAAAACAAAAACAAAACAAACAGATGAGAAAGGCTGATTTGGCTGGGAGCAGACAACCAGGACAGAATGCGAGATTCAAGCATAAACAAATTTGGAAAACTTGTTCCTGGTATCTCCTATGTTCCTGTCTAAATTTTTTCAAATGCCCTTTAATTTCTAGTATGCAAATATCAAAAGGGTGTGAGGCTGCCCTGTAGTTTCTCTTCTTCTGCACACGGGATCACCCGTCACCAGTCCTGTGTGGAGGATCCTCACAGTGGGTCCCAGCACACTCTCTTGTCCTAACCTCAGCTTCAAGTGTATCTGTCTCAGGGTGAGCTCCCAACAACTACTGACAGTGAGTCCACACTTGGACACTTACCAGACCTCTCTGGGGTTAGGTTGCTGAAAAGATCAGAGCCGAGATCAGACAGAACCTCATGTGATGGTTCTAATGAGATATAGCCTTTCTGCTAAGACCCGGATATTAATTTCATTATTTCCATATTTCCTTAAAAGGCATCCAAGACCTGACCAGTTCTATAGAAAATATTTAGGAAAGAAAAGGCTAATGTAACCAGCTTTAGTGCACAGTGGCTGGTGAATGGCAGATGCTCAGAGACAACCTTTGATCATCAACTGAGAGGCTCAGCACCTCAGTCCTGCCCTCAGCCAGACTGGACATCACACATTTCTCAGGTACCAGGACTGCATAGCCCCCAAATCTCTGCCTTGAAGAATTTTCCCATCACCTTTCTGAACCCTGCCTCCATTGATTGCTCCTCTGTAAACTGTCTTTCCTATTCTTCATGGCAGAGTTGGATGCTTCTTTATTGTCCGATTTTTGTTTCCAAGAGAAGTTATTGCCCACCTGGCTTGATCCTTTCTGGGGCCAACACTTGGTAGTTGCTCCAAGAGTCCATGTGATTTCTGCTCTTGCTTCCAGGAAGGGCTTTCTATTTGTTAATTCCCTCGTGTCAAATTCATCCTCTGCCGTTCAGTAAAGTGGCCAGGGGGTGGGGTTCCCTGCGATGATGCACAATTTCCTCAAACACATGCACAAGTATTTGTCAGCAAATACGTTTGCATATGCTTGTATTTTAGTTATTTCACAAATCTAGGATTCTTAAAACAAACTTTTCAGGAAAACGAAGTTTGTTGCAAGACCTTGGGGAGAGAGGTGCTAGAAAGCAGTAGTCTTGCAGCATTTGCTCATCCACTTTTTCTCCCAAAGTCTTTTAGGAAGAGACCAGAGGAAAATCTCTGGGTGCAGCTGCAGTGAGTGTGGCTCCGCAGTAGCAAGGCAGGTGCACCCGGGTCTCTTTGTCCCAAGAAGCCAGGATCTTAATGATAGTTTAACCATATCAAGTTGCTCCAGGCAAAGCGCTTTGAGAAAGCAGCGCTTTCGTCTTGGAACTGGCCAGCTTCACCATCAAGCCTTCCCCTGCTGAATAATTGAAACTGGCTTTAGTTTTTATTTTGTTGTTAATTTCATGCCTTATGTTAAGTCTGTATTGCGTACTTAATCTTGTTAAGAAACATCCAAAAGATATTTATTACTGTGAAACTTATTTCAGAGGTAATTGCATCTTACTTTAAAAAATCTTTTATTTTATGCCTTTTGTGAAATAATTAAAAACATCATTTTAGTTTTGATCTTTTGGGGTTTAAAACTATATTTAATCATGCAATGTTTTTTTGTTATTATTTTTGTTCTTGTGTTACAGCAAGTGTGCTGTGGTTTTTATCTCCTCTTTGTACTTGCAATAACATATTATTTGACCATGAATCATTTTAATGGATTGAAACATAAGCATGTGAATTGAAAAATAGATACATTAGTCAAATCAATAAATAAATATGAAAATATATTTCTACGATGAAAAACCATCTTGGCTACTGTGTCCTCCAACTTGGACAGAGAGAGCTGAAATATATGGCTGTAAAATATAGCTTGCCATGTCAACTAGCCAGTGCCTGCAGCCTAAAAGGAATTTTGAGCACTGGGTAAGTAGTATTTCATCAACAAAATCATAAAATAAATACATTAAAATGAAGGGATGATGGAGTGCTGCAGGACGTTTGTAAAATCACCCTTCAGTCTGAGGCTGGAGTAGTTTAGGATTAGACACTGAATACTTTTCATATAAATTTGCTTACAAATAGCAATGCCTTAACAAGCAGCGTTACCAGGCTGCCCCTGTAGCAAATAGATTTCTCCTGTTGTTGCTAAACAAACTCTTCTTGCACTCTATGGTCTAGCCAGGGTCAAAATAAGTAATTCATCTCTGGTCCAGAAAAGTACAACTGTTAACAATCTTCACCCGGAGTATTTGTCTTGGTTAATTAATGACTCAACATAGTTCTTTTTAGCAATTCAAAAGCGAGCTACCCAGTTTTTACATACTTCTTCTCATGTGCTATCTTTATTGGATGAAATCCCTTATTAGTCATAATCAATGTTCAATCTCTAATTTCAAAAGATAATAAAGTGGGCTGCATGGATTATTAGTAGTTACATTGTATAACTTATCAGTTATTTGTCAGATGAATGTAGGAATATAATTAACATGCATTATTTTAACGAATACAACTGAGAAATAAGGATTTTAAGTGACTTGCCTTTCTCAGAAAGTAAGCACAAACTACAGTAAGGAAATTTGCATTTGCATTTATTTACATATCAGTGTAATTTTTCCTGTAGCACATAGCACTAGTTAATATCTTTCAATTGCAAATTGCTATAATTTGTTGTTTGATTATATTTTTTACCACGTTAATAAGATCAAGCAGTGCTAATTAAAATTTGTAGGTTCCATTGGATGGAGGAACATTTATAGAACAGATGTGAATGAGGTAAGAGAATTAGAGATTTAGAGTTGCATGGGTGTTTTCAAGTTCTTGTGACCCAGGCCCCACTTCCAGTCATTCCTTCTTAAACCATCACCCAGTTCTCAGGGTGGGGACCACCTCCGGGATCAGAGGGAGTGTTTGCTCAGCTTCCCCCAGAGTCACCTCTGTCTTCACCTTGGCCTCTCTGGGTCTTTGTGAAATACTGACAGAGTACAGCCTTGCTGTCGATTTCAACCCACAGGATGTCGGTGCTGGAGACAAATCTTTCAAGGCCGTGGAGCTCTCTCAGTTTTGAGGCAGAGTAACTGAGCTCCTTCTGGTTCATTTGCACTTGAAACCAGACAATATCTGGGCTAAGATCTTAACATAATTTATTTTTCTACTTGCTGTGAGGTTTGTGATATAACCTGTCTCAGAATTTGGACTCTGGAAGCAGGAGTAGGAGTTTATGATTTACACATGTGCCAGGTGCCCAGCGTGGTGTGCACGTGTGGCAGATTCCCTGCCTGTCCTTCGATGGGCTGTTTGGGGCAATATGAAGGCAGAATGCATCCAAAGAGAAGATGGGTTTCAGGGCTTGGACACGGGCAGGACACACACAAGAAATCCCTGCACACCTGCCTTGACCTTCAGCTTCTGTCCTGCTGGGTCATACAACCTGGTTTTTGGAATCAGGGTTCTGGAGCCACCAGACATTTGAGCAATTAGTTGGAGTGGGGAAAATCCTTAACAAGAGGCAGGATTCTAGTCCTTCCCTCCTGGGTCCTAAAGCCAGCCCCTGACTGAGCAGAGGCAGGAACCCCAACAGGGCTGTCCCACCATCTGGCCACCAGGAAAGGAAAGATATGCATGGTGCGATTATCTTACCGGCCCAGATTCTCCTGCATCAGTTTCATCGGGCACTTTTTATGAAATGTTTTATCCAAGGCAACTGGTATGATACCAAATCCATTTTTCTTTCTTTCTTCCTTCCTTGTATTCCCTGGTTCATTCTCTGTCCAGTTGTTTCTAGTTATGGTGCAGCCCACCCACTTGCAGGTTGAAGAGATGGGTGAATAAAAGTCAGAAACAATTCAAGGTAATTGTGGTGAAACCTTTGTAGAACATTTGCAGATGGATTGCATTTGTGGAATAGACCAGCATATGATTTTGGAATCAATAGCTCAAACTTCTTTTGCTTTTTCAATTGATTGATTGTGTGTGTGTGTGTGTGTGTGTGTGTGTGTGTGTATGTGTGTGTGCATGCATGCGTGTGTGTGTATGTGCACGTGTGCGTGCATGTGTGTGTGTGTGTGTGTGGTGATGAGGGGAGATATATAAAAACCTTTCCAAGTAAAAATTATTTTTTAATCTCAGATATGTTAGCACAATTTAAATGCCAAGTAGGGAATAGTGTATGTATATAAAAATCTAAAATAATGCCAGTAAAATTATAGTGACTCATTGTATAGACCACCCTGTATCAGCAACTGTGGGTTGATTTTCAGCATGGAGCTATTTCTGGATTGACATTCTGCTTTATTTAATATAGTGACCTCAACATATTGTTGTCATTAAAGTTACCAATAAATGTAACTTAATTTTTAAGTGCAGTCAACTGTTTATTGTACCATTGCTGTGTTCTTCTTCTGAGGCAATCATAGGGTCATTTCTTATACAAAGCACCTTCTACTTAGGGAAAACCCAACCCTGCAGCATGAGCTGTATTTTTTTGTGTCTGTGCCCTCCTTCCCCGAGTGTGAAAACTTTATTGCTCATTATCTACTGGGCTGTGATGAAGTGACAGATGATTTATTGGGAGCCAAAAACTGTGTTTCCACGGTGAACATTTTTATCCTTTCGTATTTCAGTCCTGCCAGCCTCCTCTAACTGCTGCGGCAACAAATAAAGAAAACTCGACGCTGGAGGGGCCGGCGCTCGTGCTCATAAAGGTCCGCGTTTCAGATCACCCTCTGTTTCTAATTCCATTCAATTCCCTTTTGTTGCTTAAAAATTCAATTTGTTTAATTGAGCTGTTTGACAGTAAAATCTGAATTCCATGCATTTTAACCATTCATATTAAATTTCCCTCTGTATAGTACTTTTATTAATGTGCTTTATAGGCAGAGGCTTAATTTAAATTTGGTGACCTCACAAGCTTATAAAAAGATCTGAGTTCTTGTTCCCCCCCAAGTTCAAATTATAATGAATAAATGTAAACTAATGGTATAGTTGTTTCTTTACTGTGTATATTTAATGAATCAAGAAAAGAACTTGGGAAAAGGACAAATTGTTGAAGGACTGTGTGTGTGTGTGTGTGTGTGTGTTCGTGTGCGCCTGTGCGCGTGCACGCATGAATGTGTGCATATGCACTTTTAATAGATGATATTATAATGGGGTAGAAATACCTACCTTTTACAGTTAAAAAACAAGTCTCTATCTCCCATTAAAATGGTAGGTGAGGCATTGTGTAATGGAATGCACAATGTCTGCTTTTTACAGGGTTACACATTTATTGACATTTAAATAGCTGAACATCTTTTCCTTTAGGCTTAATAAGATACACAGACACCCATGTCAGATTTTTGAGGTTTACTAAACTTTAATCTGTAAAATTTAATAGCAATATCCAAGTCATTATGTATATGTAGAATGCAGTGTGACTTTACAAACACTTTTAAGCAATGAATTATGTTACGAGAATGGGGTGGCTGTGTATCATTATGTCCAGGTAAATGCCAGAATGATGACATAATTGGTAGTTGGGAGTAAAATACAACCCCTGTAAAATGTTACTAAGGTGAACGCGCAAGGGTTGTAATTCATTATACACAAACATGGCTCCTAGGTATTTATCATTTTATGAAGTATAGACTCACTTGATCTCACCAGGCATTGTTTTTCTCTTGCCTTTGTTACTTCCTTCGGCGGTGTAACATGTCCTGGTTTCAAAATTGCTAATTCCTTTTTATTCAACCATTTTCCAGGGTACCCCAGTGGATTTTAAGTCTCTTTTCATGCACTAGAGACTAAGAATTCTGTAAATGCTAACTCCGAAAGACTGGCCTTAATAAGAATGATAATCCACCAATTTCAGACAATGATAAATTTATGACTTTGGATTAAAGGTCAGATGGCTATTCCAGACATTAAAGCAGCCCAATTTCATAATACACCTTAAGGAAAGACATTTTTGCACCCTGGTGCCTGTTAGTTCCTGCTAAAGACATATAGTAATAGTTTGGAAGTCAAGAAGCCCATTTCCTACCTGTGCAGGGTGCTTTCCCTTAGCCCTAGGCAACTGTTTAACTTTTAACCCTCTTGCTCACACAGCGTACATGCATAAAAGTACAATGTACCACATAAGGAAGCGGGTCTCGAAACATTTGTTTTATGCCATTTGCTGTAAGACACATTATTCATGTTTTCAGACATTTTTTTTCTGTCCTAAAGTCAAGAATCATATTCTCTAAATGGCCACTTTACTTTAAATTCACTCTGTTTCAGGTCGTCTTGTCCCCCTCAACATCAACAGGGCATCTAAGAGAAAGTGTGGCATAAAAATGCCTTTGAAGAAAGGCTTTTGTTTGACCACCCTTGTGAGGGATATAATTTGACAGTGTTTCATCTAGTTTCTCTTCCATACCAGCCACTCTCCTGTCACATCTGAAATGAACCACCATCTAATCAGGAGCCAATTCTCACCTAACATCCTTGAGGTACCGTCCATGATACACCCTCTCCTGACCGTTGCTCAGTAGTCCCAGTTCCTGCTGTTAGGCCCAGCAATGTTCCAGGAGCACTGTGGCAAGGAAGACAGACCATGTGGCTTCTGCACAGCACATGGCAACCTCTTGGTCACAGCTTAATGAATGGTACCAGAGAACATATTATGAAATTGTCTGGAATTAGTACTCTTTCCTCCCCTGGGATCTATTCGTCCAAGCTTTGGATGTAACCACTCCATGGACATGAAAAGCATTGGGGAAAGTGACTCACATGAGGAATCCACAGATCCCAGACAGGATCATTGCTCCTTCAGGTGAAGGGATGAAGTGCTTCAGAAGAGGAGAACTTATGTCTGAAAAAAGGTAAAATTTAACTTGTCTCAACTTGTTTACTCCTACATGCATTTTATTTAGTTCATTTGTTTAACCCCCCTTCCCCCCCTACCCCATGCAAGGCTATCAGGCCCAACTTACATAGTGGTGAACAATAGAATTCAGTGGGTGACTTTTTCTCCATGAAGATTCCAGAAGTGATAAGGATAAGATTATATCCTTTGGGGGCCGGGGCGTTAGCGCAGTGGTTCCAGTGCCTGTCTTGCAAGTGCAAGGGCCCCGGTTCGATTCCCCGGTAACCACATACCATACTGGGCGTGGAGACTCACCCCAGCAGCAACCAGTACCACATACCACAGTGCCGGGCGTGGTGGCTCACGCCTGTAATCCCAGCACTCGGGAGGCAGAGGCAGGAGGATTGCTGTGATGTGAGTTTGAGGCTGATCTCAGGGCCAGCCTGAACCACAAAGCGAAACCCTGCCTCAAAAAACTTAAAAAAAAAAAAAAAAAGATTATATCCTTTGTCTTCTGTGCACAGTCTATCCAGTGGGAAACTGTAAGACCCATAAGTAAAGAACTCACATTCCAGAGGGGATCCACACTCTTAAATCAAATGGACAATAGCAGACAGGCCTTTTAGCATATGAATGAATTAAAGGAAAGAAAATAATGAGATTGTAACAAAAAAGTAAGGAAACAAATTTTATGTATATGGGGAGGTGGTAGGGTGGGTAGGGCTATGGGAAAAAATGAGAATTAAGTTGTGTCTTATACTGGTACAAATCCCCATTATGAAGTGCAATCATGATGTGTATATGTAATGTATCAACAAAGATTAAAAAATTTTAAAAAAAGAAAATTTACTTTATTTTGTTGGATAAAGCTCAAGAAAGAAGATCTGCTTTCTAAGTTGGCTTCCATCTAAATAATCAATTCTTGAGTTTCTAATGCAGATATAAAAATGATTAGAGAAATACAAAGATTATATAGATAGATAACAGAAATTTAATAGACATTACCTAAATGCCTTTGTAGATCTCTTTGCACACAGAACCTTAAAAAATGTTCAAGTTAACATTTTGGAATCCGTGGGAAGGAATAAATTTCTGTAGAAGAGACGTGTTTTCTTCTACCTTGTGGCATGGCTCACCTGTTTCCAAATGAATGAGAGAAATCTGGAGCCTTATCTAATCTGGGCAATTGAGCTCTGATTCTAGATTTTAACACCCTTAAGGAGTTCATAATCTACAGAGACAGAATAGAGTTTGTGCTCATTTCTGCAACTACCTGAGTTAGTATTTTTCCTCTTGTTTCTTTTCCCAGTTTTGCCCCACCCCAGATATAAATTTCAGGATGTTTTAATTTTTTGGTAGCTCTGCATTTATAATAGTAGCTGAATGTTCTTCATGTAGCAGCAGAGGAGTGGAATACTCTGACTTCTTTGGTTCTAAGTAGCTCAAATTTGGTCCAGAATTAATATGGTGGTTAAGAACAGACAATAGGGCCAACTATAAACCAAATGTCAAAGTTCAATATAATTTCTAAGCTGTCAATTATCATTGACTCAGATGAGGTACATATAGAGCTAGATATTTAAATAATTACATTAGATGAGCAAATGAGAGCCTAGTTGCCTCTTCTCCTGAGCTGTGATAAGTGGGGAGGAGTTAAGCTTGATGCTTCCTGGGGTAGCAAGGAAAGGTGTCTCGTCCACTGTTCTATAAGAAAGGCTTATGGGCTTCTATCTGGAGAGCTCTTGAATTTTGTTTCCTTTAATAATTGAATTCTTGTTTGGCTGGATAGAACCGCTTGAGTTAACACTTCCTTTCCCTGAAGATTTGGGATGGCTCTCTGCAACTCGAAAGCCTGAATGCTCCATTGTTCTTTCACATCGAGTGGTTCTGAGAGTTGACAGATCTTCTCCTAGATCCCCAAAGGATTCTTTCTTCTTTTCGAGGGTCGATAACTTTACTAGCATGTGTCTCAGTATTGATCACTCAATATCATTTTTCTTGGTCCACAGTGTACTCTTTCTGTCTGCAGACTGAAGTTACCTTTTATTTCTGGAAAGTTTTCTTAAATTATATCTCAAAATTTTTTTCTTTCCTGTCCCAGTTTTTCTGCTGCCCTTTCCGGAAATGCCCCCTGTTTGGTATGATAGTGCTTCTTCCCAGGCAGCACTCATTTCCCTGATAGTTTCATTTTTCACCCATTTTTCCCTCTTATTTCTTCCCTATTGCTGTAATTTAATTTTCTGAAATCTTGCAGCTTTGCTTTAACATTTTGTATTTAAGAAGTAATTATTTCATTAAGTCTTTAAAAATTCATGAGGCCCATTTGGTAACAATTTTCATCTGTTTCACCAAAACCTCTTTCTAGGGAATGTTTTTATTGATCTTTTGTTTTGCTCATTTTTCTCCTATAAAGCAGTAATTTAAATAAAATCTATGCTTATTGTTTACTCACTTAAAATATTACTGAACTTGAAACAAGGTGAATTATTTATATGCTGATCTTTTGAAGAAGTTTCATGTTGGTGTGGACGGAGAGAACAAGCCTCTTCTGATTATCAGAGGAGTTTCTAAAGACACTAAGTCATTTTGACAATCACTTCTCTCCAAATAAAGAGAGCAACAATAACAATATTTGTATTGTGTAGCAACACATTGCTGATCATAGGCACCATTTCAGCAACTATTTAATTCATTTGTGCATTCAACAAGCATTTGTGTATGTAACCAATTGGGCTGTGCTTCAAGTGCTAGGGGAACCATGCTGAATGAAAGAGACAAATGCCACCACCATGGAACTTATACTTAGGGGCTGTGCTAGTCAGCTTTATCCAGAGAAAGAGAAAAGAAATATGTGCATGTCAAGTGAATGGTTTAGTTCTAGTCTGAAGTCTTAACAGTCTAAGGGCTGAGAAAGCTTATTCTTCCAGTCTGAGAGTTGGCAGGCTTGAATCCTATGAACTGATGTCTTCATTCAGGTGCAAAGGAAGGAAAAATTGAGTACCTCAGGCAGGAAACCATCCAATAAGGGAGAGGGCCAACCTTCCCACCCCATAGTAGAGGGGCTCATCTACTTTACTCAGTCTGACAACTTCACTGATTTCATCCAAAAACTTTCTCATAGGAACAGACTTATTGTTTGACCGAATATCAGGGTATCCCATAATGCATTCAAGGGGACATATAAAAATAACCATTATAAGTCTATCTGTTGTCAACTTGGTACATAATACATCTCCTTAAACCATATTTAATCTCCAAATAAAGATGATAGCCAGGTCATAATTCGATATAACTTTAACAGCTATCTTATGGGCAACTGAAAATGAGCTAACTCTTTCCTTAGCAGGTAAAGTCCTTGAAAGATGTTCACTCTCCTCTTGATATTTTATAACCTGAATATTATCATGTGAAGTTAACAATAATTTAGATCTTGTAGTTCTGGGATTTGAACGTAGTATCTTTGCAATGAGCTATATTCCTTGCCTATTTAATGTCATGTTTTAAATGTATTACTAATTTGATAAGTTGCTAGAGAAGGTTTGAATTTGCACTCTTTCTGCTTCAGCCTCCCAGAGAGCTGGGATTACAGGTATATAACATGGTACATGGCTCTAGATGGTATTTATAATAACTTTTAACTAGTACCTATTCCTGTGTTTCCTGGTGGCCATGGATCTCAGCCTACTGAAGTCATCCAAACCTTTATTCTTGAAGGGTCTGGGCCATTTGGATCCACCTGCATGCAGCTCCTTGTATCTTGACATTGACCTTAATTGCAGGGCATCATAACCCTCTGGAATATTCCTAAAGGGACAGGCTCTTCCTTGTTTCCACTGTGGAATAGCAGTCCAGTTTCCCCTTGGAGGTCAGGCTCGATACCCAGCCAGTGGGGTAAATCTCTCTTTTGCTTGCTAATATAGAACACAAGAAGCCGATAGTGTCCACATAACATCTTAACTTCCATCTCAGTGTCCTCACTGTTGTGTATCAGGTGAAATAATTCTTCCTATTGGAACCAAAACATGGAGGTCTGCACAGCCCCGAGCCATGGGCACGGTGTACAAACATTTTGTCACTAGGTCATTAGATGCCATTCTTATTTCTATCTTTTCATTCCTGTATCTATGAATACTGGATTCAAGAGAAATTGTACCATATATTGGAGGCTAATGCAGAGCACAGACAGTCCAGCTGAACATTTGCCCAGTCATGTACAATACTGGCACCCAATTGGTGCTGTCACTAAGTTTTCAAAAGACTAGTCCACTATTCTGTCAAGCCAACTGCTTCAGGATGGGAGGAAATAAGGTAAGACTAGCCAGTCCCTTGAGCATAGGTCCATTGTCACAGTTAATTTGCTTTGAAGAGAGTTCTTTTCTCAGAAAGAGTAATATGTGGAATACCACAATGGTGGATAAAACATTCTTTAATTCCACGGATGTTAGTTTTGGCAGAAGCACCGCACAAAAGGAACACAATTGTGTATCTAGAGTGTCTATCCAGTTAGAACATAATGCTGTCATTTTTGTGATGGAAGTAGTCCATTGTAATCAACCTACCACTAGATAACTGGCAGGTCATGCCAGGGAACAGTGCCATACAGGGAACTCAGTGTTGGTCTCTGCTGTTGGCAGGCTGGGTACTCGGCAGGGACTATAGTACATCATTCAGCCTTGGTAAGTGGAATCCCATATTGAGCCCATGCGCAACCACCTTCTTTGCCACTATGACCACTTTGTTCATGAGCCCATTCAGCGATGACAAGGTAGCTGAGAGAAGAGGCCGACTGGTATCCACAGAACAGACCATTTTACTTTTAAAAATTATTGAAATCTTCTTTTGTTGATGTCACCCTTTGGTGATCATTCATATGGGACACATGTCTTCACTTTTCTGAATACTCAGATCTACATATACAATTCTTTCTCACATTCCCTTGTTACCAATTCTGTAATCATGTTCTTGCCAAACCCAAACCAGTAAGCCAACAATTGACCACAGCCCATGAATTTGTATATATTTTAATGTTATTCTGTGTTTCCTTCTAAGCAAAGGGAACAACTAGAAACAAGGTTGAATTTCTATCTGTTAGGGGTATTTAATTTCATCAATGACCTTACAGATGTCTTAGAAAAAAGCTGTAGTGTTGCAGATTTCTACTTTTGGATAGAAACTTTATGTTGGGCAGATTCATCTGTAAACCAGCCCAGTTCTCATATTCTTCTCTTCCTCTATCTTGTGATAGAGTGACCAGGGGTACAAGTTAGAAGAGAAAAGTCAATGCACCAGGAATAGCCACCATAGGACTTTGGGCCACATCTTCATGTGACTTGTGGCTTTAGTGACAGCTTGGGCTGATCACAGTTAACTCACTTCCATTTTATGGTGTAGTGCTGTTGCTAACAGTTAAATTTATAACTTGATGGGTCTAGCTCATTAAGAAAGAACCAGTATACAATCTATACTTCCTGCACATGGTAGATAGGGATGTATGCATGATGTTACAGATAGAAGCTTAAGAGAAGTAACTTTTAACTAGGTATCTTTCTGCAAGTGTTGGGAAGACTGGCAAAAATTTATGGGTTGGTAGTAGTACAAGTGAGTTCTCCCATCACAGGGGCCTGGGCAACTAAGGAAAAGGTGGACAGGAGTCTTTCCCTAAGCTCCATACTAGAAAAGAAAGGAGAAAACAATATTGTTCACTGCTTTGTATTACCACTTCTACAATTTCCTAGTGGAAATTCCAGAGTCCCAGCAGTCAAATCCATGTATGTTATGTTGGTATTCAGGGTCCACACCAAAATGCCTCAGCTTGTTTCTCCAACATTATCCCAGGCTCTAACTTTGTTTTTCTTCCCCTGGTAGGACCCTTCAGAACCATTAGGCCTCCTGCTATTCCATGACTCTTTACCCCTTTATTAGCCTCCATACTTTGCATATTCTATTCTTCCTATTTCTCACTTGCCCATAGAAGTCTGAATTATTTTAAAGTCAAAGTAAAAATATTTTCAGCCAATTGAAAATATTTTAGAAAATATTTCTAACCTATTTTCAGGCAATTGAAATCAAATTTTATCACTTCATTTTAAAAAAAATTTAAATCTTAATTGGTACATTCTGAATATACATCATCATTGCATTCAAATTGAGAGTTTGTACCAGAATATGACAAGACTTGATTCTCATTTTTTCCTCCTTCCCCCCTGCGCTGCAACCCCCATCCCCTATATACATAATCTTTATTTCCTTTTTTTCTTTATTACTGTCACATTCTTTTCCCCCTCATTATTTACCCCTACACCCTCTTTCTGTTTAAATATTTTCTATTTCACAATATCACCTATACATACTACAACTCATTTATAACTTCATTTTCTCATACCAGAGAAAAGATACAATATTTACACATTTGTGACCTCTTTATTTCACTTATGAGGATGTCCTCCAGGTACATCCATTTGAGTATGAATGACTCAATCTTATCATTTTTAGTGGCAGAGTAATACTCCATTCTATAAAAGAACAATGTCTTCTTTATCCAGTCTCCAGTTGATGGACATTTGGGTTATTTCTAAGAGTTAGCAGTCACAAACTGAACTGCTATTAACATGGGTGCATTTCCTTTTTTGATCTGGCTTTCAATCAGTTTCTTTGTATTCTTACCTATTTCTTTCCATTACCTGACTTTTTCTCTGTTCAGTCAGGTAGTCTCTATACACTGTGTCACAGGGGAGAATTAGAAGCTTTGAAATTGGGCTCATTTGAGTTTGAATTCAAATGCTATAATGTCCTGGCCACTTCCCTTGGGTGTTAGTAAGTATCTTCTAGCCCTCATTTATCCAAGAAGGTGAATACTGATTTCTACAACAAAGCACCATATTACCTACTACAGTAGGTCATAATCTCAGTAAGGGCAGAGGGAAGGTCTTTCTTATTCATACCTATATCCTCAGTATCGAGTATGGTATCTTGCTTGCAATAGGCACTGGGTATATACTTCATGGATGAATTAATTAATTGTGAAGTTCTTGTAAACAATCAAATAGGTAGTCAACACAAAGTACAAGGTACATGGTAAACTTTCACTACATAATTATCCTTATTATCCAATTGAATATGGCCATTGCTGCAGCTCATGAAGGGTTTTGGAGGCTAGAGACAAAGTTATGTTTATTTCTTTCTCAAGCCTCTCCATGTGGTAAGTGTCTTAAGCCACTGAATATAATTTAATGATCATTGCAGCTGAGAACAAACCTCAGGTGGCAAACAAAACACATACACTCTTTTTTGGAACTTCTTTGGTTCCTATTTATTGAGCATTGGGTATGTGATAGGGCCTGTTCTCACATTACTATTTTAGACTTACTTTATTTTATCATTACCACAACTCTGTGAAAGAGTTGTTATTTTTATTCTTGATAAGCAGGAAAGCAGAGCTCAGGCATGGCATGTGATTTTCTCAAAATCACTTGCTGGGAAGACAGAGCTGAGATGAGAGCCTTGGTGGTCTGATGTGAACAAGAGGGATGTAGCCCCTTGGCAGGAAGTTGGATAGACTTTGAGATAAGTCAAAAGGTAATATCTCGTCTAATTCTATTTGCAAAAAAATGTCCTTAGAGAAGAGTTGTGGGATTTTAAATGGAACACATTTGACTGCTAGATGGGTATAATTGGAAAATCCTGGACACTGGAACTGGATAGTCTTGTCTATTTATTCATTATTTTCCAAATAACCTTGGGCAAGTCACTTCTAACTCCACTTGTCTTATGTTAATAATGGACTCAACATTATTTACATCACTAGAAGATGAAAATGTGTTTTGAATGTAATGATGACAGTTTCTAGCCAGAAAAAATGGTTCCATTGATTCCAAGGAATAATTTCCTACTGATAGTTTGGGCAAGGTGTTTCACCAGGTACTGGGCTACAGTGGAGTCCAGTCCTCCTTTACAGAGCTCCCTCTCTCACTTTCTCAGGGCTTTTCAAGATGTTAAAAATGGAAATAAATGGTCTCTGTGCTTTCAGATAACTTTGCCCCTCTAGACTGATAGAGGACACCCCATTGTATTCAGTCTGATCAACATCATAGGCAGACAGGACAGGTCCAGTTCTTCAACTCTCCAGCCTTCCTCTCTTTTTGCTTGAGATTGTTTGTCCCCATGGAGTGGGCTCAGTTCTGCCTGCCTGGGGCCCTGACTCCACTCAGAGAGGATTCACTTCTTCTTGTCTAGATCACACTTGCTGTGCCTTGTAGTTCCTCTAAGAAAAGACTTCTCAGAGCTTATTGCATTTACATGTCAAGAGAAGAGCTGCTTAAATGAAAATAATTACAATCCTCATGAAATGTTCAACTAGCAGTTTGGGGTGAGAAAAGAGGCATTTGGGATTTCAGTGAATGAGCAGGCAACCTGAAGATCCATAAGGAACTGCTCTAGATATGCATAGACCGATTAACTACTTACTATTTGCCCAGAACTTTCCCATCTTTAGCACTGAAAACTCTATCTGTTAGGAATGTACTGTCACTGGCAAACTGGGGCAAATAATCACCCTAAATATATGTAAATTCAGGCTCTTAGGAACTGGGAGGAATCATTTAGTTGAAATTGGGGTTCTGAGTTCCAGTCCCTGTTCTTCTAAATGTTCTAAAATTACTGGTGACCAAATTTCCTAATACCATGCTCAACCCATGGACGGGGACACACACTGGCCAGAAGGTGGGCCTAGCTTCTGCTCTCTCACAGAGGCATAGTTGTGGGTGGCTCTGTTCTCTTTAGTTGTCTCTTGCCTGCTAGGCATCCAGATGTCCCCTGGCTGGCAGGTGAATTCACTTCCTTCAGCAGTTCCCCCATCACTGGGTACTTTGGTTTCTCC
Source organism: Petromus typicus (assembly GCA_004026965.1). Lineage (NCBI taxonomy): Eukaryota > Metazoa > Chordata > Mammalia > Rodentia > Petromuridae > Petromus > Petromus typicus. Next base: position 25,185 of record PVIR01005359.1, read on the forward strand.
AGGTTCCCCTGGTCTTGGTCACTAAATTTGCCTTGTCTTGTCACATGTGAGACAGAGCAGTATAACCTGTCTTGAAGAGAACAGGATCTAAGCTTCCACCCAGGTCCTAGTGTTCCAATTTAAGCTATTTCTGAGGCTGTAATGCCTCTTCTGTTCATCTGAAGAGTCACTGCTCGGCTAGTATCTAATTCATTACTCATTAAAGCGGTGTGAAATAAGGCACAGTGTGTACTAAAAGGTGCTATATAAAGCCAAATTAAATATATTTTAGTACAAGTGCACTCAGCCAGTTGTTCCCAAGAAAATCTGATAATTAGGACTCTAACTTGGTATGATGGTATAATCTAGCCCAGAAAAGATGCTTATAATAGCCATGCCATTCATTCAGGCATTTAGGAAAATGTTTCAATTACACAGATGTATTTTAAGAGTATATAAGTTGGCTCTAAAAGTCAGTTTGAATTGGAGGTTGGCATTCAACACCTTGACCTCTGTTTCGAGTGCAAATTATTCCAGTTTCATTTTTCCTTTGCAACCTCCCCTCCCCTTCCCTCCCTCCCCTCCTCTCCCCTCTCTTTTCTTCTCTTCTTCCTCTCTCTCTTTGTGTGTGCATGTGTGTGTCAGTTCTGTTTTTTCTAACTTCAAGCATAAAAAGTGATGTTTCTAGGACTTGGGTTCTCTGATGAACCCTGCAGAGACATTGTATTAGTCAGGTCCAAATCCTGTTTTATTTGGAAATGCCAAACACCATAGCACCAGTGTGTGCCCTGTGTGAATGCATCTGTCTGAACTTATGTGTGTGTGTGGGGGCCATTGGCATGCTCCTTTGCATGCTCAGCCCTGTGTTGGGCAGGTGTCTCCCAGCTAGGAAAGTTTAGGCTAGGAGGGCATAGTCACAAGTAGATCATGTATGCACAGGTGCAAATGGGAGTCCAAGGACAGCTTTTACCTTGCTTGACAGTTAACAGGTTGTCTCTGGGTTTGCTCAGGGTGTGTGGACCAACACTGTGAGCTCCTATGGTGGTAGAGGCAGTCATTATTCTCATTACAAATGGCATCTGGCTTTCCTCTTAGTCTGGCATATCACAACTGGAGATGACCCAGCCTACCCTCATGACAGGATGTCCCTGAATCAGTGGCTGAGGTTTCATGGCCCTCACTCTGCCAGGCTGATTCATGTTTCTCACACAGAAACATGTACATGAGGATAGTGTGGGAGAGACCAGCATGAAGTCCTTCTTGGTCCCTAGGCAAGTCACAAATGAGAAGACTGAGAGGTATGGAAGTTGATGGTTAAAAATCCAAGACCATGGCAAAAATTTGCCACTTTTGAGATTCTCTTGAATGGTAACTTCTTATGACAATCACATACAGGGAGATCTTGCCACTAAACTCACCCAGGAAGCCAGGCCTCTGTTGTATGGCAGACAGAATGCCAGGTCCAGATTTTACCTCATGTCCACTGAGGCTCAGATGGCCTCGCCCTTTTGGATGAGTTTTCTAAGAACTATTTGAGAAGCTGGTAAAAAAAATAATGTTGGAAGCCCAAGCCTTGCCTTGAAAGACAAGGAAACCAGGGATCCTACCGGAAGACATACCAGCGTCTCTATCAGGCTTTGAAAACTTTTCAAGGAAAAATACATTGTTCTGACCATAACATCTCTGTTAGGTCCCCAGCTGCCATCTGTGATGTTGAGAGTAGACTTTTGGTTCTAGTCTCATGTTGCTCTGACCAATCACCTTAGATAATTCCAATTTTCAATTGGAAAATTCATAGATATTTGTCATTATAAGGACATATTTTAAAAATTCATAGACTACAGTGGTTCACCTAGAATTCTCTGCTTGGGTTTCAGGCATGAACCAGGTCTAACTGAAATACTTAAACTAGAAGTTACTCTGAAGCCTGGCATAAGTCATTTTAACTAGAATTATTTGGTATTTGTGAGCTGAAATCAGACAGACTCACCGCTGTATTTTACACTGTTTCTTTCTCTTTCTTTCCTTTTCTTGTGTGTGTGTGCGTTTAGTGACAACAGTCTCCTTAAATCGTAGTGGCATATAGCCAGAGGAAAGAGAGGTGTTAATGAGACTCAGTATAAATGGAAGGGGCGCAGGACTGACAGTTTTCTGTAATGCAGTTGGCACTGGATCGAAAAGACAGGTGGTGGCACTGAGCTGACCGATCACCTTAGATAATGATGAAAGAGTAGTGACAGGGTGAAGATTCAAGGACCACTGAAGAATCACACTGGCCAGGGAGGCAGGAAGAGGCCTGTAAGGGGAGGGATACATCATCTACTCTGCATCACTCCAGGGCCCAGGGTGAAATGTGAGGGAGCCGATAAGCAGATGCGGTGGTGCTGATGCCAGGCTGTGTGAGGTGCAGTCTTAGGAATGGCGCTGGGTTTCACAGGAGGAGAAGGACGGGCAGCTCCGACGCCTGACGTGAGCAGGTGTTTGAGCTCACTGCACGGATGACCCTTGCTGTTTTATGAAGGTGGTCTTCTTTCATCCTTTAAATGCCTGGCAATGAGATGGCTTTTGAATACTTAGGTGCTGTTTTCCTATTTCTGCTTTACAGATCCTTTGCTGGTGTCTCTCACTTTCCCTGATTCTTTGCATAGTTATGCATTATTCAGAAAGCAGGGAAGAACAAGGACACCTCTATCCTGTCACATTTGGAAGATCCGTGGATATGTAGGGTAAGGAAAGAGTTGGGTCATGTGGTTGATGGAAACTGGGATCATCCGTTATTTTGAATGAAGTCACTCTTCTATCAGTTATAGAACAAATTTCATACTTTCCATAAACCTGAGCTAAAACTCTTCTGTGCCTGCTGACCACCAAGAGGGAGAGATAGGATGAGGGGAAATAAATTTATATCCCAGGGCTATAAAAATAAATTGTTACTTTCGGATATCATGGGTTACGGGCAGCAAAAGAGTTCAGGGAGAAGTGGAGATTTCTGTCACCGATTAAGGCACATGACCTTGGGCCAAGGGAAGGACCAAGGGCCTTCAGCACCACATGATCTCAGGAATTGATGGAGAGAGATCTCTGTAGCAGAGATGGTTACAAAGTTAGCATTTCTTTACTACCAATAGGATTTTAGCATCCAGAATGCCACAAACAGGAAACATTCCATGACTGGGGCCAGATGACATAAAGTCACCTTCTGGATTTCCTTGCAGTGTGAAGTTGGAAACAACAGCACACAGCTAGTGCAGGGCTGAAGTACTCAGCTCCACACACCTCCAACGGCTGTTTACCTATGAGGTATGTGATCACTATGGGATTTGCTCTGATTTTTGTCTTAGTTCATACATCAAGTTGAGCTTATGGAAGATTGATCAATTTCAGTTAAAATGTTAAAAATTAGTTCAAGATCATTTCGGAGAAAAATAGTCCTTCTCTCCTGTTCCCTAGTAATGACCTGAAATATGAGCAGCAATCTTTCTCTCACGCCTGTACTACTTGGCTTTGTGAGAAATTCCTCTAATGGACTAGATTTAGCATTGTCATTCTTCAAATTAAAAGCTGGGTGTTTAAAACTTCATTTTTATAAGAAGAACTTGACATCAGTAATTTTTATACCTTTGATTAAATAACTAAAAATACATTATTATTGGGTTAATAATTACTGTAGATATGGGCAGATTTTTGACCATTTTATTGCATTATTAGAGCACAGAAGCAAAATTTCACTCATATATTTGACTTAAATGGCAGTCTTCAGGGATTTGAATCAGAAATTATAAGTTGTACTGCAATTTACATGTTAAGTTCTGTAACCCCGTGGTAGTTCAACCATTTGTTAAAAAAACAGTAGGTGGCCTGTGGTCTGATTTTCAATGAATAATTTTATTTTACATCCAGCACAAGGTCCAGCTGAATGTTTCATTACATTAAAATTTCACCAAGTGACATAAACCTGGTAATTAAAAAAGCGTTAACTTTTTACAAAGTGCCCAGGTAATTTTCAAAAAAATGTTCCTCCCAAATGTGGTGGGTATAGTATAGCACTACAGACGTTTTGTCACATAACATCCTTAGACATGTTTCATTTAAATTATTTTAACCGTAATTTTCCTCCCTTTCCCAATGAGAAATCTTAAGGAATTCATGAAAATAAGGAATTAAGTGACTACTGAGCACCAACCTTCTGGTTCATATTCTAAAATCATTTAAACATGGTTTATGTCACTGTATTGTGATTCTTTTCTTTTAGATGTCTTTTGTTATTTTAAAATAGCTCCCAGTGTATTATTGTTGCCTTGTTCATCTCACGTTTGTTTAATTAGTAGTGCTTCCCCAGCATGCCTTTTTAAAGGGAGAAAAATCAACGTTATGATGGCAGTTCCCTGTCTCCTGTGAGGAGAACTCCCAGAATTACCCATGCTATCTGAGATCCCAAAATACCCATCTTGCCCACGGGCACCTGTAGGGTCTGCAGTGTACTGACATTATTCTTAGACACACTGCCTGAGACTTCTAGGAATGGTGTCCCAGCAACGACCAATCGGGATTCACCTATGATCCAGGCTGCTGTATACATTTGGGTAGGGACTACTACTTTTGGCAAACATTGAAATAAGGAAAACAAAAAAATAATAATAAAAAACCCACATTACCTTCCATGTTCAAAGCAGAGAGGCCATGATAGAAGTAGCTGGCAGTGTCACTTAGCCACTCCCAAATAAAGAGAGCTCCTGGGAACACTGGAAAGGCTCATGCAGGCTCCAAAATGCTACGGGTCAGGTAAACTGATTTTCTTTGTGGGCCCAAGAAAAAAAATCCTTGGCTTCCTCCTCCCCAGATAACAGACAGAAGTGTGTTTCCTGGTGAGAGGAAATCGAGGCCTTTGGCATTCTTGTAACAATTTTGGGGTATTGCTGATTGTTTCATTTTGTTTGTGTGCATTTGTGACTGTGTCTATGCATAGTGAGAAAATGTATTTATCTTCAACACAACATGGATTGTGAGAACAAATAGCCTGGGGATTTTAAAAGGAAAAAAATACCTGAGCATTTAAATCCATAGATTCAAATTCTGAAAAGCCAGTCCTGATCACCTTGTTTGACGGAGACGCCTGAACCGTTTAGAGACTGTGGACCTTGAGTGTACCAGCGTGCACTGATCCTCTCAGCTTCTCTGTGATCCTTTCTCCATGCTCTGTCCCCTGACTGTCACTAAAGCACCACTAATTGGGATGTGAGTTCAAAGGGAAGTAGGAACAAATTAGAAAGTCACGGATTTCCACTCCGGTAAGAACAGAATGAGGCACATCATTTAATCACCACGAGAGGTAAATCAATGAAAATGGATGAGAGCTTCCCTGGATGAGGTCTACGACTCTTAGTTTTACCAAAAAGTAAAAGAATCAAAGAGACACTTGGTTCTGGAAAAAAGAAGAGAAAAGAAAGGAAAACCACGAGGCCCAACCTGTTCTTTCCTGGCTAAAGATGTGCCCCTTTTAGGGATCCCTCCTACTTCTTTGAGATAGTGAGTGAAAAATTCATGAATCACTTTTGAAAGACATTTTTCCTCTTGGGCTCTACTAATCAGAAGAAAAAAGTCATTGTATGGAAATACACAGTAGATAGTTTAATGTAATTTTTGGAAATTCCAGTCCTAAGAATATGGAGCTGGTAAGAAATCCTCAAAAATAAAAGTGTAGTGTTTTTTTTTTTAAACATAAGGTAAAATAAAGGGAAACTGCCTCATATGATTTAAATTTAAAGTATCAGGGCAGAGTGCCAAAGCTCACAGATGCCAGGAAAGGTCATCCCCAGACATGACAGACCACAAACATGCCCTGAATCAACCATAAGAACTGTCACTGCCCATCACACCAGTGTCACAGGAGGAGGTCTGAGGTGGCTTCCTTCACTTCAGTACGAATTATGACTTCATGGATTATTCCTGGAACCCTGACTGGACTGGAATACCATGTTTTGTAACCAATCTTTGCCATTATGTCTGGTGGTATTTACGTTGGAGATAGGTAAATGATCTTAAAAAACTTCATGAGAATTTGTCACTTTCCTATCTGTATATTTCCGACTTCTGTTTCTCTTTTCTAATTGTTTTTTTACAACTGAGGATCTTATCCATCGGAAAACCATACTTCTTCTCTCTCCCTCACTTTCCAAGTCATTTGGATAATCCAGGAATATCTGGTGTTGAATCTCTCCAAGGGAAATAGGGAGTCACTGTACAGGTGAAGGGGTCGGTATCCTGTTACCATGTACACATTCCACATGTGGCAAAAACAAGAATCTTGGAGCATGTGCTTGGGTTTGCCTACATTTTTCTTTGTTTTTAGAGATGATTTTGTTTTTAGAGATGACTGATTCTGCCTTGCAAGGAGTCCTGTGACCACAAAAGCTTTGAATGTTTGGGGAAAAAATATTTTTTGAACATTACCCTAAGAATAAGTCCCATTGTTGACATAGACACAATGATTTCAGGTCAGTCCTCTCAAAAATTTTAGTCCACTTTCTGTCAAATCCTGTTGGGCAACATGCAGTCCCAGAAGACACTGGGCTTTTCCTCTATTATGGGCATCTTTGTGTGAAATAGCAGTCTTTGCCCAGAGAAGAAATATCCATGGAGGGTAAGAGACAGACTTTTAATTTTAGCACTTAAGTACAAGCTGATTGAGAAATATTTATGAATTGTTCTTGACTCATAATTGGGATTTTTAAAAAGTTGATTGGCCAATACAAGCTAGGTGAATGACAAGAGTACTGTAGTATTCCATATTCTATTGAAACTATCATCAGTTTAAGATTTAGGAGGTGTTTCTGATGACAATTTCCCTTTTAGTCCTGAAAAATTTACTTTCTTCTCATTTTCCTGTCTCCCCCCTTCCAACACCTCCTTTGCCCCTACATAAAAATTAAATAAAGCTAAGATCTAGCACACACAGGGGAATCATCTTTACGGAGCCATTTCAGTGGTTTACTGAATATGGCAAAAATTTTTTAAAAGGTTTCTTATCTATTTTACTTGTTCAGAATATCCAGATTTTATGTCTCAGCATCTCATATAAATGTATACGATGGTGACACAAACCGGAAACACTGTTTAAAGGTAAATGACTGTGCCATGTGTCTGAAACCTACAGAACTTCCACAGAAAACAGACATAACAAACAGAAATAAGGAGAAAATTAAGATTAAAATATATTGGTAGCTCTTCCAGACTATGTGTGCTGTTTCACCTGGATTGCTATAGAGTGTGAGGCATCCTGGAGGCTCATGTGAGCTATGTTCATGGGACTAAGTGGAGAATTCACTCCTTAAAAATCGTGAATAAATTGAGTGAAAACTTTCATAGATGCCCCACTAGCTGATGTGCCCCCATGGTGTAAGAGATATTTCTGCTCAATTTAGCTAGACAGTTGTTTATAAAAATGTTTCTTTAGTTTCACTGTATGTCTTTCTAGGAAAGGAGGGAAGTACCCTCCACAGCAAGAAAGGTTGGTCTGGCCATGTCCTGACACAGTTTGGTTGTGTACTGCTCTGTAGGAGTACTCCCTCTCCCCAACCCCCAGCCAATTTCCCCCCAGGCTAACAATTTTATATCCAAAGTAAATCTAGCTAAAATTAAGAAACAGAGCATACAGCTGCCCTTACTCATGGCCCACAGATGTTACCAAAATCTGATTAAAAAGCCCTTAATCTCCTGCTGCACCTTTTCATTAGTGTAATAATCATTTTTGCCAAACATCTAGCAGAGGGGGAAGAGAGGACAAGGAAGAGAGGAGACTGGATTGCCGAGATGCCCTCAAACATGCCTGGAATGAACGGGAAGATGGGGAGTTGAGGTAATCCATGTGCTGAAATATTTTTGCTTCTTTCTCTAGAAAATGTGCAATTTGGTCAGGCAGAAAAAATTGAACAGAGCCTTCCAAGCAATAAATCACTGGATTGCTGGTGACATTCATACAATGCGGATATAGTGTTAACTGTAGGAGTCAGACAGCCCCTCCTGCACCCAGCCTGTCCCTAGGAGGTGACCTTGTGACGGTGCGGTAATCAATCATCCTGGCGTAGGACACACTGTTTTTGTTTAATATTACACTATTGGAATATATAGTAAACAAAGTGTAAAGGAAATTTGGAGAGCGAGCGCTATATAAGGAATGCTGTAATATGTTTGCTGCCTGTGGAGACTCACCTTACTCTCTGTAGCCCAAGGACATCTTCTCCAACTTCCTGGTGTCAGATGTTGAACACATCTGCATCTCAAGACTGTATTTCTGGTAGGAGCACCAAGCATGCAGACAGTAGTTAAATTTTAAGGGACGAACATTCAGAAGTTTGTATAGACTGAAGCTATAATTTATAGCCTTCCATTAGAATGGATTTTTGAAGCTCAGCCTCCATCTTTTGTTTGTTTTTCCTTTTCCACTTCCCTTCAGTGTTTCTCTTGTCAAGCACCTGGGAAGAATGAAGTTTGATTTTAGAAAAACAAATTTAGGCATATATCTTGTCAAATCCAAATCCTCCAAAATCTTCTGGAAAATAAATGAATCAAGATTATGTTTAGTGTCTTGTGCATTAATGTGGACCAGCCCCTTCGAGAATCATGCACTCAGGGTGGAGGATCTATTGTCTTCAGAGTGAGTTACACACATGAAATGAGAATGTGGGAACAGTTATTAACCAGTTGAGTTGATATTTTCAGTATGGGCCACTCTGGGGCTAGCCTAATCTACAATATTCATTGTTACTGATAAGATCAAATTTTATTGAGGAGATTTTCAAGGAGAAAACAGTTAAATAAATTAATCATGAAAGGTAAAACAGTTCTCATTTTTTTTCTCAACCCTTAAGTATTTCCTCTAGGTGGTCAAGCCTTTGAGCAGGACGTGTAGTGTATTTTGATTACAAAACAAACCTGCGCCTCCCATCTAAAGAGTTTGGAGTTGCTTTGTTTGGGGTGAAACATTACCAGTAGGGATTTTGAGCCTCCACTAAGGGGAGAATTGGGCTCTAAACACACATAAGTGGAGAACTTATCACAGCCCACTGAAGGAGCACGTCATAGTTCACATCACATCCAAACATTTTCTTCTCAACATATCTGAGTTTTCTCTGTTTTTCATGGAAAATCAGCAAGTCAGAAACACTCAGTTGAGTTTTACAATGTGAGTTGTGGGGCCTCTAAATGAGATGATAATCATACCATGCAAAGGAAAACAATGGCAGAGTCTTTAAAACTAATGTTGTGAAATGCATTCAGAAAGAGTCAGCAGCCTCCAGTTTCCCACATGGGCACGGAGCTCATTTCAATCTCAGGAAATGATTTCCCAGGACCACACATCTAAGTTTCTCACAGAGTCCACCGGGAGCGGAATCATTTGGGGAGGTGGGATGTCAGCAAAACCCTATCATGTGTAGGACTCAGGATGGTGAAAGGGGTGACCAGAGAGATGCTGGCATGGTGGGAGACTTCAGGATCACTAGATAGTGCTGAGAAGTCTGGGAAAGAGGGGAAATCAGGGGTAACTGGCCATGGGTCAAGACTGCTTTGCTCAGTCAGGTAGGCCCCATGTGGACATCATAGGGTGAAGTGGTTTGGTCAGCTCTCAATACTGAGTCAGTCCAGATTGTACGTGCACCTGAATGTATGTGTGTCTATGTGTAGAAAGTTCTTTTATTTTGTCAAGGAGGAAACCTCACTTCATTTTTATGTTAGGCATTCTCAGAAGAGGCAGCATACAACATATTTCTTGGTGGGAGAGAAAGATGGAGGGACATGGAAATCGAGATAAATAGTCCCTTTGTCTGGAACCAAAATTGCCTCTGGGAAGCCAGGACAGAAACTGGAGAGCTAAAGAAAAATATGTCATACACATATGTTCACGCACAGGTGCATGTGTGCATGCGTATGCACGTACACACGCACGTGTACACACAAACACACATGTCAAGCCTCTGCCCTACGCTCTTAAAGCACAGTATCTGGCACCTGAAAGCAAGTTGCACACAGCTGCAGGGACTTAGTTCTGACTTCCTTGTGGTTAGTGGGCCCTTGAGGTACAATAACTCTTCTTTTCTCTTCCTTCTTCCTCCTTCCAGGAGCCCCAGTAGCAATCACTGCATCTGTCTTTGTTAATTCACATATTAAAAAAAAAAAGAAAAGAAAAGAAAAGCAAAACCAGCTATCAGTAAACACATGATCTTCCAAACTGTTTAAGAGGAAACTTTAGCCCATGGAGTAGTATAAACTTTTAGTAGGAAAACCTAACAATGAGCTCTATCAGCTGGAATTAGCAATATGAATTTCTCTTCCTTGCTGAAGTCTGTGTGGCTGCATGTTTTATTTTTATGTGGGAAACTGTACCTTCTTTCTGACTAGTCCAGCTGTATGGTTGTATTTAGTGTGTTATCAGCACTGTTTCTTGATGCCAACCTTCCCTGGGCCAGAAGTTGTTCCAGGTATCATGTCTCAACATACAATGTTATTCCTGAAGAAATGCTACTGTTCTCCCCAGCGGAGGTGACTTAGAGCTAGTAGTCTTAATATACAGCAAGAAATCTACAGACAACTGGATCCAATTTGCATAGCTTTAGCTGTGCTAAAATTCTTGTCTCCGAAGGATAAATGAAAAAAAAAAAGTCTATCTTTGTGTGTTTAATTATCTGACTTTAGACTAGTGAAATTATAATTGCTGCAATGAACATTTAAAAATTGGGGGGGCAAAAAAAATCTGTTGGCATTTTTCAAATTACTGGATTTGAACAGCTCTCTGAGTGAATTTTTGAAAAGAGGGCAAAAAAGAAGACCACTAAAATTCATTTACTGGGCTGGTTAAAATGAGAGGTGACATAAATTATTAGCATCTCTTGATTCAGTTTAATCCACTAACATTCTCCAAAACCCCATACTTAATATAAACATGTTTATGTAGTTTTTAGAAACAGAAAGTGAAGATCTGAGATAAAATACCACCTTCTCTCATTAGAGATGGTATATGTTTATTTTACAGTTTAAAATGTACGTTGTTTATTTGAAGAGCTACTGGTATATTTTAAAAGGTAAATCAGAATATAAGATTTATTGTTTAGCTGGGAAATATTTCATAAACAATAAAATTAGCGTATCTACCGAAACTGTATTGTTTTCAGCCTTAAGAGGAGAAATAGAAGTGATTCTTCAAATCTGATTTTCTTTTAAAAGTACAGAAGGATTGAGTTTATATACTATGTGACTCTAGAAGCAACTTAGTGATTCAAAATAATAGTATTATGCCCCTTAAGATCTTCCCACTGATGACCTTGAAAATGAGATAGACTAAACAAAATATCAAGAAAACAGTGTTACTCAGAGCTAGCTGAATATAAGCATGTCCTGAGATTTGTTTGTTTGAGGAGTGTGTATTGGAAGCATCCTCTCACAAATATTTGCTCCAGAAAAAGAATTCAGATTTCTGTCAGTCACATTTTAAAGAATGAACATCAATCCAAGAGTTCCTAGGATGAGGAAATATTTGTTAGTTTCAGGTACCCGGCAAAGAAAACAGGGCAAAAGATTCAGAGGACTGTTATCTTTTGTTCCATCAACTGCTATTGTCAAGCCTGTGGCATCCACCTCTCCAGAAGAAAAGAAAGATCTGCGGAATTATTTGTTTGGTATTACAAAATACATTGATAAGCTTCCTCAGGTATCCGAATTTTCAATAGTTTTCTAAATGGCAAAGGCATTCATTCCTTGTGCATTAAATAAAGGCGAGATGAGAGAGAAGTCGGCTGACAGGTTACCGGGAATTCAACACACAAATACTATCAAAGCTGTCTGGGTTCCTTTGCAGAATCACATTACATACCTATCGCAGAGCTCGAACTCTTTGGGGAATGTTCATTTTCGCTCCAGTACCGTTCCCGAGTCCCACCTCCTGCAACAATCATGGGTGTCAGGTAGAGTCGGACTAGACAGGATTAAGCTATCACCCCCCCTGCTGTGTGTTAATTTATTGCTTCAGACATTTTCATATCTGATTCATTTTCACTCACTCCACCGCGGTTGCACAAAGTTCTCAGTCTCTGCCAGTCCAAGTGGCACTGGAGTGCGAATAGCTGGCACCGTGAAATGGCTTTCTTCACAGCGCACGCCCAGGTGGGTCCTCGGAGAGCACAGCTGTGCTCGCCCCACAGAACCGGGAATAGGACGCGGCGCGCGCGGGGCCAGGCAATATGCTTAGGTGTGACACAAAAGCCAAAATCTTAGCTTTTTAGTAAACAAGAAAGGAAATTGTGATGCTGCGGAGATCCCAGTGCGAGCGGTCTTTAGGAAATGGTGTTATTTCCTCAAGAAAAGAGAGGGTCACAGCTGCTTGGAATTTACATCAAAAAATACCTTCTCCCTAGTTTTGTTTGGCGATGAGGAAGAACGAGCTGGAAAGGTGTTTGTTTCTGGTTGTCAGCTGAGTGCACTGTGCCCCCCCCTCCGGTTTTGCCCCGGGCTCCGCTGCCTGTGTGTGTCGCTGGAGTGGAGTCCAGGGAGACACCGAAGGAAGCCACGGGAAAGACCAGGGGAAGAGAAGGAGCTGGGCTCTGTGCTCCCTTCCGCTCAGTAATTCAGCGTGCTGATTTAAAAGACACAAACCAAAACCACCAAAAGGACACAATTCGGAAAATTAAAAGTAACAAGTGGAAGAAAATGTATTTTAGCCAGAGCAAGGGACCGTGGTGCCTTGGCCGAGCAGGGATGAAGTGGACTATGTCCTGTGATGATAATGGGCGCGTTGGATCTGTCAGCTTTCTCTACCCACACCTTCCGTTCTCGGGGAGAAGAGCGCTTTTCTGAGGCAAGCCCCTGGTGAGGCTGGGCCAGGGAGGGGCTCATCCCTCCCCCTACGCAGAAGGAAGGCAAGGGCTTCTGAGAATATCACAGAGGCCATTTTCTCTGCCAGCACACCTCTCCTCATACGCTGATCTTACAAGTCGCCTGGGAGAGCGGGGCTTGAAATCCAGCTCAGTTTTATATCGAAGGTTCCTGTTTCAAAAGCTGGCAAGATAACTGGAGCAAATTCTTTCTCTTTTCCCCTCAATGAACAAACACAAACCCTCTCCTTTCCAGGTCTTGTGACACGGCCGGTGAATGTCTTTTAGGCCTTCAACTTGGATGACTGGTTTAAAAAAAAAATCAGACCGTGACTTTTATTAACACAACGTGCCATTTAGGAAATAATTGCCGAGTCACATGTTGTCCGTGACACAGACCAAGCACTGCCTGACACTTACAGAAAAAGGAAAAGGGCCTCAGAGCCCTGTTTTTGTTTTGTTTTGTTTTGTTAAAATTAAAACACTACTGCAAGCGTATTGAACGGCACAGGGCAGATGCTGACAGCTAACACAAAGATGTGTAAAAGGATCAAGATGTGGTACGTAGAGGTACTGGTTCCCCATGATGAATAGATCTATTACATCTTGCCAACATGTACTTATAAAAAGGAAAAAAGTAGCTATATACAGACATTGTACATGGAGCTGATATCTGTGATACATACAGGTTTAATACAGCAAGCTTCTTAAAAGTAAGCAGTTGTTTAAGAATTGAACACACTGATGAGGACACGTCCCTCCCCGGATAAGCACTGTGAATTCCTATAGGGATGTGGATTAGGGCTCTTATGTTGAGACATTCTCCCTTCAACTCTATTGAATTCTGCTAGGATGGCAGACTAAAGTGATTTTAACACTTACCAACAGGATTTATGATTTCTGTGTCATCCACTCCGTTTCTGACATCAGGAAATGTTCAACATGAGGGACTCATTCAATGATATTTTTTTAACTACACTATAAAACATTTCAGTCCCCTCTCTTTCTGAAATCCATAAATGGCTAATTTTATCTCATAGTCATACAGTTGGAATCTGAGAGTTTCATCTGCTAATTATTTGGCACCTTTTTACTGTTTTAAATCATTCTGATATACTGTGGGACAGAGACAGCTGCCTTTGTCGTGGAGATAAACTCTGGCCCGCAGCTCTGCATTTGGTCTTGCTTTTGGGGTGAAAATATAAAATATTTGACTGCGGAAGTCGCAGTTTGGCTTAGCTCATTTGGCGAAGGGGGGTGGGGCTGGATCCAAAACATTCAGCAAACTTGCCCATGGGATGTGGGCAAAACAGAAACCAACAGCATACGGGTCACCCAGGAGTATTTGGGAATGAACTGTAAGGCACTTCTGAACTAAACAAAGCAAATCCAGACCACTCATCTTTAAAGTGATTTTTAAAATCTTAAATTTATTTAAAATCTATACAATTGTTTTCTTTCTTTTTTTTTTTTTTCTGCTGAAAACACTGCCTCCTAATAATAATCTCTCTGCTGTTTTCCAGCTGGAATAAAGGAGGTAAAAATAGCTCACTTCTGTTTTTAAGCCCGAGAGCCCTCACCTTTCAAACCGTGATAACCAGTAAAATTTTAGCAGTCATGATGTGAGGGCTGTGCTTCATTTTGGCCTTCTTAAGGGAAATGAATCAGAGGATGTAGCAGAGAGAAGAATGGATATTTGTGCATGTGGAATCTCTCTCTCTCTCTCTCTCTCTCTGTCTCTCATTAACAGCATGCCTGTTAGCTGGTTATATTTTATCTGCAACTTAGGGTCTTACTGTGGCTTTTTGAAGGTTGCTGCTGACTGAGCCCGATGTCTGTGTGTCTGGTTTCAAGCAGCCTGCTCGGCACAGCAGGGCCAGCCTGTTGTACCTCCTGTATCGACTGTGCCTTGGCCATGGACGCCTCCTGTCATATATCATTCCCAACTTGCAGCGCTGTTTCCTGAAGTCAAATAACCCTCTCCTTCACTCCCATTATCACAAATCATTTTGTAATCCAACTCCCCCAGTTGCGTTAGGACTCGAGCAGAGCAATAGAAGTCACAGTGGTGGTGGAGTCACTGGGATGCCCCATTCTGGATTCAGAGAAATGTTTCTGCTCCCTACGTGGCTGCGACATTGACACCACAGGCCACCTAGGCTATGATGTCTTTTTAATTTTTCATTTAAAAGTGATCAGAGCAGGAGACAGAGAACAGGCAAGCTCTAGAGGCCTCCATACCTCACCCTCCAGGGCTCTGCTAGGGACCTAGACAGATTCAGTTCAAATCCAATAGCAAAGGTCAAATCACAGAAAGGCAAATTTGGGGGCCATGAACACCCCAACAGCTGCCCCCACAGTGCCTACTGCTGCCTGAGTCACCCATCATCATTGCTAAGTTAGCAGGTTGTCATTGGTCCAGGGAGGTGAGCCCTGTGACCCCTGGGAGAGAGTGTGCCACACACCTTGCAGAAGGCCACCAAGTCCACCTTCATGGGGGCTGTTGAGAGTTACAAGCACCAGACAGTGCTTGGTAGGTGAACACCCATGCTGGCTTGAACAATGGAAGACTCTATGAATGGTTACTTTGTTTATTTTCAACTTTTGGAGAATAATTTTTAAATAAGGATTGGAATAAAGGCACAGTACAGTGACAGAACCTTTCATTTTGTATACTCCAGTGATATTCACACATACATATGTGAATACACACACACCTGTTTATTCACAAAGTCTTAATCACTCATAGAAATGTTTGAAGAGCCGAAATGTAATGTGCTAGCCAACACAAGCAAACCTTGCACAAAGATATTCCTACAAAGGCACCAGCTTTTGTGTCAATAAATAAGTAGCAGGAATAAAAACAGAAGAGGAACAGTTTTTTCTCCTTTGTGTGTCATTAACTGGTTATAAAGCCTGGAGAAGTAGGAGTTCCTCTTTAAAGCAAAGCTATTGGGGTCTTAATGGACCTAATTCTAAAATTCTCTGGTACAAATGGCCCAAAGACTGGTCTCTCCATGGTTTTCTTACCTGGTCTCACTGGAGTAGTAGTACAAGGTGGCAAAGGCCGAGGATCCACACTATTTGCCACTACTGTCGTGTTTTTTTCAACCTCTGTTTGTTCTCCAGAACATCAGAGCAGCCTTGGTTTGGAGAGATGACAAATAAGATAAGTGGCTGTCTCTGTAATCTATTTTGTTAGTCACTGCAGGAACCCTCCGCTCCCCGCTTCTGTGAAGCATGCCACCAGAGGTGAAGAAAAACGACTCTTGGGGGGAGTAATTGGCTCTTGAATGTGATACTCTGTGTTTGGTACAGCAAGCATCCCTCATCACTGCCACTAGACGTCAGGTGACAAGCTAGAGAACTGCATGTGCCTTTTCTTCATCAGGAGAAACTGAGGAAAGCTAGGAGTGTTATCCAGAAAGAGCCAGGGTGTAGAGTATCCTGAGCCATAGAGCTGTGGTTCCCCTGTGACTGGTCAGCTGCATGTCTCAGAGACAAGGGCCTCTCTGTGACATACCAGGTACACGCTGCCAGGCTGGCCTTTATGGCTCTGTGGAACCATTTTCTCACCTGGGCCAGCACTCACCACACATCATTGCTCAGACCTCCTTAGTACAGCTTTGTCAAGACAGCACCTTTCACAGCCTTGCATACCCATCAGGACTCTGAGCTTTGCATGTGCCCTGCCATTTAATGGAGGACATCATTGGCACTTATGCTTCTTCTTTTGAGTCTGAATTTTCTCCATTAAGGGAAATCTACTACGGAAGACTACCTTTTCCTTTTCCTATGCCCAACATGTCTATGTTCTAGTTCTTAAAACCTGTGAATATACCACATTACATGGGGGAAAGGATTTTGTAGATGCAATTAAATTAAAAGTTCTTATATGCAAATACTCTTAGGTCATCAGCAAACATTTCGTGGAGTCACAGGAGTTTTGAGGGAGTGAGGCAGGAGGGTTTGAATGAATCACAGAAGACAGCAAGATATTAGAGAGAACCAAGGAAGAAACACAGACCCAGGAATATGGTGGCTTCTGGAAGCTTGAAAAGACAAAAGGGTAGATGCCTCATAGAACCTTTGGGAAGAATCTGTCCCCATAGTTACCTTGATTGCATATTTCTAACCTCAGAACTGAAACAAGAGAACTTTTTGTCTGAGTTTGTGGTCTTTATAGAGTGGCCCTGGAAAGAAACATCATGGCAGTGATGTACATCTCTTGGGAACTTGGAGTCTTTGGTACTTCAGCTGTATTCTTACCCAGTTCCTCTGGTTCTTGTCTCTTTTCTGACCCTGCTCACAGCCCTCTAGTGCAGTGGAGATATGGAGCACTGCTATTGACCTCTGCAGAAGGCATGAACCCAACCAAGCCATTTCTGAAGCTCCAAAAAATAGATGCTATATCTTGCTGTTTGAAAAATGTGTGTGCTTTTGTACTTTCTGATTGGCTGCCTCTGAAGTTTTTCTGGCTGGGCTAAAACCCAACAAGGTCTCATGAGAAAGACCAACCATGTGAGACTGTCCAGCAAATGGTATTTGGATAAGTTCTGGGTAAGCAGCTGAAATTTCAGAAGCTCTTCCAACCCAAACTCTGGAGCTGTGTGAAATTTACACACCGTTCCTTAGTGGTCTGTGGGAGCAGGAGAGAGTTGTGAAATGGGAAACAGGAGCACTTGGAGAGCAACCTCAGTCATGACCCCAGGGCAGGGGAAATTGCTTAACACCCCACCATCATATATTCTGCTCCTGAAGGCAGAGCCCTGCAAAGAAAGTAGTGCTGAGCTCTGGAGTGAATACCTGCACAGCGCTAGTGTGGTTCACAGTAGCGTGATGCCCTCTGTGAGGGCACGAGTTAACAAGAAGCTGATGCTAAAACATGCTGGAAGAAGCCCCAGAATAAATGTGTTGGAGTGCTACCAAGTCTCCCATTAAATAAGCAGCTCTTCCCCACTTTAACAATCTAGTTCCTGATTTCTAGGCTTCCCTACAATTTACTAAATATATCTTCCCATGAGATTTTTTAACCAAAGTGGTTTGGAAGGTCATACAAATTGTTGAAGGTACAAATTTCTGGAGAGGATCATCTTGTCAGTTCATTTTTCTGGGAAGGGCTTCTTCATTGTAAGGAATTACACAAATAGCCCCAGAACTCTGCATTTTCCACTGTTCTTATATTTTGGTCTTTCTAAGATAGCATGTATGGTTATGCCATTCATTTTCTACATCTTGATGAGGTGGTTAGATTCAGCAGCTTGAATCTAATTAAACATTAATTAATTAAACATTAATTAATGGAAAAACTTATTTATAGGGTTCAATATACATAGTTTACTCACATAAGCTCTTATAGAATCATAAATAAGGCAGAATGACATCAACTTGAAATCACAGCTTGACTCTGCAAAAATTTTACAAAACATTGCAGGAAAAAAATATGCTAAGACTAAAAACTCAATTCTGTAGTAATAGTTCCATTTTGCACTACTACAGATGTTGGGAAAGGTTCCAGAATGGTTACATCATTCTTGTGCTGTTGATAGCTACGGTCTGAAAAACAGGGAGGATGATCTAACACTGTCTTATTTCTGATTCACCTATGAAATTCTTGCTGCCAATTTAGTATGACATCAAGGCCTGAACAAAGATATCTTACAGGTTTTCAACAGGGCCCTATAAAAAGAACTGATATTCATCATAACTGACCAAATAGTTTTTCTCTGTCCCATGTGTTACATAAAGAATGAAAACACAGACAAATGAAAGCATCACGTGATATCCTGAACAGATATTCCTTACTGCTTTGAAAGAGGTACAAACACTGGGAAGTGACATAAAGTATTTAAAAAATAAATTCAAAATAACAATGGGAAAAAATCAAAGATGGATAATAGATTGAAAATAGGGAAGTACTTTTAAGAGAGAGAAAGAGATGAGAATTAAAACAACAACAGCCTTAGCCCAAAATACATGTAAGATATGCTGCTAGATAGAATCCAAGGGAACTAGAGGGGTCCCACGGCATATGTGGCAGTAGCTGATGCAGAGAAGTGTTTTCCTGAGCTGCTCTGACGAGAAACCCTTTCTCACCCAACATCAAGATACATGAGTGTTCTGACTGAAAACCCAAGCACCAAAAAGGTGAGTGAAAAAATGAATATCTCACCTTTTTATTGTTGCATTTCCAAATTCTCCTGAGGGTAAAGAAAAATGATTAAGGGGCTGGAGAAAAAGGAAAATTAATAAATAATCATATGAACTTAAATCTGCTTAGCAACAACACTAACCTCTAGAGTGATATTTCCAAATTTCAGGAGGAGAGAAGGATTTTGACCTTTTAATTTTATACCCAGCCAAAATAACATTCAGTGTGTGAGCAACTAGAGGAACTCAGCAAGTTTGCTCTTTTTGGGCCCACAATGGGATAATAATTCAAGAAAGAAGTCCAGAAAAAGAGCCAGAATGAGTATGTCAGGTTGACTACTTACTCTGCCTTTCATTACACATAATCCTTTTCTTTGGTTGTTTACCCATCAAGAATCTTGGTTTTCTCATCTGTAAAATTCAGATAATGGCCTCATTTTTAAGGTTGCTATAAGAATTAGAGAAAATAAATGTAAGCCCATGAGGTGCCTGCAACACAACAGGTGAAAAACCATTGATTTAATAGCCCACTGCTTTTCAAAGGCACCTCCTCAATAGGCCAGATTATGTTTTTTGATGTTCAAAAAAAGAGTTCATATTGATTCTCTGAGGCTGCGATTTGCAATACAATCAGCCCTATAAATGGAATTCAAGTGAATTTATGCTTTATGACTCCTGGATCTTCCACTAAAAATTTGGCAAGGTTTTTCTCAACTTATTCTTCTGTCTTTACTCTAATTTCTTTTGTTTGTTTGTTTTTATACAGGGTCTTACCTCTGCAGTTCAGGTTGGCCCTGAACTCAGCCTTGATCTTACAGTCTTTGTCTCCCAAGTACTGGGATTACAGGAGTGAGCCACCACACTTGGCACTGTGACATGTGGTTCTGATTGCTGGTGTGCATGAGTCACCCCACCCAGCATTATAGTATGTGGTTACCAGGGATCAAACCTGGGCCCTTGGTGCTGGAACAAAGGAGCTAAATCCTCAGCCCTCTAATTCCATTTTTAAAAATATACTGATTTCAACTTTTCTTGGACAGCAATGGTAATAAAATTACACCCAGGATTAACTGACTTTGGCCCTCATGGGATGATTTCTACTTGATGATGCCTGATTCCTTGGAAAAATTTCCATATATCTATTCTTCTAGAGGACACAGGCAAGCAGTGGGAGATTTCTTTTTCAACAATACTATTTCTTTATTATAAAAAGGTTCCACTTATTTTCTGTACAGCTCATTTGAAGGAGATTAATGAGAATCTATCCAAAGAAAATTGACCATTTATATTTTTTGCTGTCCAAAAATGTTGGACATCCAGCATAAAACTGAGTAAGTGTACAAGGATAAAATCAGGAAAAGGATAACCTGACATAATGTTAATCGTTTTCTTCTGTGATCATGATGATGATGGCGGTGGTGTTCACAGAGATTTTGAGAAAATTTCAATTGTGTATTAAAAAAAGAAAACAAATTGATCAGTCTCTATGAAAAATAATATGAGGATTTATCAAAATATTAAACTTAGAGTCACCATATGATCCACTAATTCTACTTCTGTATGTAGAAATAAAAATTGAAAGCAGGGTCTCAAAAAAGCATTATTCATAAAAAACCAAAAGTTAGAAGTGTCTTACCTGTCCATCAGTGAATGAATGTATGAACAAAATGTGATATATATATACAGTAGATTTTTAGCCTTAAGGAAATCTCACACATGCTACTAGGGTGAACCTGAAACACATGATACTAAGAGAAATCAGCTATTCACCAGGATATAAAAGACATGATCTCACTTAAATGAGGTCTCTAGAGTAGTCAAATTCGTAAAGAGAAAAAAACCCAGAATGATGGTTCCCTGAGATTAGAAGGAAGAAATAGGGAGTTAATATTTAATAGGAAAAGTCACAATTTAGTAAGAGGATATGTTCTGGCAATGAATGGTGGTGATGGTTACAGAACAATGAGAATATACTGAGTTACATTACACACTTAAGAATTATAAAGATGGCATGTTTCAAGTATGTTATCACAATTCAAAATAAGAAAAATAAATTGGGCTAATGAAAATATGGGTCTAGATGATTTTTTTATGAATGAACACATGGGAACACATGGAATATGCGGAAAAAGTAAATGGGAAAAACATGATTGGCAATTTAACATACTTTTGTCGTGTATGACACTCATTTCTGCAAAATATGTGTTCATCTCTTCTGTCTTAGATATAAAATGCTAAATTTTCAAAGGTGCTAGAATTTGTTGAGTTTTTTCAAAGTTATTGCATCTATTGTATAAATATGCCTCAATTTATCCATTTTCCCTTTGTAAGCTTTTGGTTTTTGGAAACATTGTTACTATGACTATTTCTGTACATAATTCTTTTATGCAGGTATGGGACTATTTCTGCTATACATACACCAGAATCAATTGTTAAGTTATGGTGCATGTATATTTTTAATTAGTAGGTAATGCCAAGGAATTTGTGAGAATTTTATATCAATTTACTTTTCTACTTCAATTTGTGAGAGTTCCTCTCACTCCACCTTCTTACTAACAACTGGAGTTATGAACCTCCTTAATTTTAGCCATTTTGTTCTATAAGCAGGTTGCTTATTGGAATTTTATTTGAAGTTCTGTGCTTACTAATGGGATTGGGAACCTTTTTATATATTACTGACTATTTGGTTATACTCTTTCGTTAACTGTCCAATCAAGATTCTTTCTCATTGTTTTGTCTTTCCTTTATTAATAGAAACTTATTATATATTATAGACATGAAAATGTTTTTAGTTTTTATGCCTTTTTCATTTCTCAGTGACTTGTTTTTTGACTCTGTCAGTGCCATTTTGATGCATAAAAGTTTGTAATCACCAAGTATTCCAGCTTTTCAACCTTTTTGATTAAATAAATTTCCCTTTACCTTCTTTCTTTTTATCTACTGAAGAAAGCTTTTTTCTAAGTCAAATTCTTTAAAAATATTTGGTTGAGCTCATTTGTAGAACGTTATTGTTTGTCCTTTAGGTTTGATGCTACAATCTCTCTAGTAGCTAGGTAAATGGATGTTGTTGTAAACTTGTTCTTTTTTTGTATCAGGGGTCGAACTCAGGACTTTGCATTTTTGAAGCAGGCACAGTACCACTGAGCTACATCCCTGACCTTCCTCTACAAATGTTATATGAGACATTTTCAAAAAGTGAGTTTGTGGTGACTGGTGAATTTACTGTATTCATTGATATAGTTATGATGTCAATCTTAAATTGCAGCAATGTGGTTAACAACATAAATGTATGTGAAGGGGGTATTACCCCTGTTTTTGTAGATCCATGTGTCATGACATAATATCCCTTTTTTGTTGTTTTTTAATTTTTTTTTCAAACAGAATCTTGGTATGCAGTTCAGGCTACCCTTGAACTCACAGTGACCCTACCTCAGGGGTAGGAATGCTGGGATTGTAGATGTGCACCACCACACATGGCCACAATATAATATCTTTTTGAATGACTTTGGTGGGATAATATTTTATATATGTTATATATTAATGATTATCAGCAAGATTGGCTTATGGTTTGTGTTTTTTGGTATCTTATTCTAAAGATCATTTCTTAAAAAGACTGTTCTCATAGAATTAGTCAAAAAGTGTTAACTCATTTGGCTCCGTGGAAATGTTCCTGGAAGTGTGGAGTGAGTTTCTCTTTGAAAATTTGGTGAGACTCACTGGAAAAACATCTGGACCTCATGTTTATTTTTTGTGGAATATTCTAAACATTAATTTGATAGTTAGAGGTCAAAGCACTTTCAATCTTTCTATTTATTCTTGAGTCAATTTTGGTCAAATATTTTCCCCTAGGAGTATTCCAATTTTTTCCTAAGTTTTTAAGTTTAGTGGCATAAAGTTGTTTACAATATCTTAAAAATAACTTTTAAGCATTTTTGGGATCATTACTTAAATTTTGTTTTATTTTTAATATCACTTATATCTTTTGCATTTTTTCCCTGGAAAAAACACTGCTAGAGATTTGTCAGTTTCATTTATCTTGCAAAGAACTGGCTTTGATAGTTTTCTTATCTGTTTTATAATTTTCTTCTATGCATTTGGAGTAATTTGGTTTTTTCCTCGTGTAAGAAAGCAGATATGTATAGTTCCTTCTTCTTACTAGTTTTGTATATCAAATACTTTTTATATATGTAGAAATTTCACTGTATGTGAAGTATTTCTACTATGATTTTTTGATGAGAAAAATAATTTATTTTTTAAATTTCCAAAACATAGGGCTTTTAGTCCTATTTTATTGTTGGTTTATAATTCCAAACAGCATTTGTGTAATTTTCATGCTCATTTATGTGATAGTAAGTGTTAAGAACTGTTGACTCTTCTACACTGTGATTTGTTTCCAACTTGTATCTGATAGGTGTTATTTATTGAAAATCTTACTCATCTAGTTGAGTATATTTTTCTCCATAGAATATTTTCATTTCATTTTTCTTGGACTGGGAGCCAGGAGTCACCACTGGCAGGGACTAATTTCACTCTGGTTCTAGCGTCTCAACCTGAATGTGTGAGCAACAGTTTCTGCTCCTCCTTTACTTCAGTGGTCCTAAGTGTGGTGCTGGAGTCAGTGTAGTGGGCCATCCCAGCCCACACACCTCATTTCCTGGCTCCTTGTATCCTCTCCCCTTGATGCCCTGATTGTAGCTCATGTTTTTGACAATCTAGTCATTTTGTTTACTCTCTGGGGCCCAAAGCTGTGATTGTGATTATGCTTTCTGAAGGATCAGACTCTTTTGAGTTGGGAGCTCACCTGCATTCCTAGCCCCTGTTCACCTACAGCAGAAGAGTTGGCTGTGGTTGTGTGTGATCTTCTCTAAGCTGACAGTTTTGCTTGTGCAGCTAAGAAACACTGTCTCCATTTACTTTCTTAGAAAGTAAGAGAGAAGCAGAAAAGTTAATCCCTTTGTAGCCTCATTTTGGCTACAATGAAATTCCCATCTTGTGAGAGTGAAGCCTTGTCTGATTCCCTTGTTCTGTCTTCCAGGATAGTTTGTAGAGATTTTGGCAAGTATTCGATAAATATTTGCTATTTGGCTGAATCAAAATTTTCTACTTTGTCTCCTGATGAGCATCTCTGATATATTTACTTTTGTTTTCCAAAGAAAAGCAGAAATTAAAAATTTGTAAATTATGCACACTGGAGATCTTAATATGCATAGGACAGTTACAGTAGAATAAATATCTAAATTTATGACCCTAAAAGAAGGAATAGTTTTTAAGCTACATGGATTTTTTTTTTTGTAAAAATTGGAAGGAATTCACTTCTTTGCTGGGATGTAATGGTGACTCTGGAGCCTCCCTGCTCTAGGTGTTCTACTGGCCCCTAACAGATTCAAGTGAGACATGGCAGGTGTGCTTTAAGGTGACAGCATAATCTCTTCTTAGGTTTGCAAACAATTTTCAGATATTCCCACCCTATGTGGGGCAGGGCCTGTGATATGCTCCACCTGATGGAATGCAACGAAGGTGAGTATGTGCACGTGAATACAGTGAACAGAGTGGAGTTTCCACCTTGATGAGCAGGTTTTTCCCTTGTTCCCTCAGAACAGGCACATCACACTATTGTAAGGGTCATGTGCAGAGTGTGGTATGGTCTGGGGATGAGAGCAGCCTCTGAACAACAGCCAAATAACAGTGGAGCCCCTCAGTTTTTGGTCACAGAGACCTAGATGCTCTACCCCTCCTCAGTGGAGCCCCTAGATGAGAACTCAACCCTGGCCACACCTTGATTACAGTGTGCACAGGGTCCAGCTAAATTGGACCTGTACAAATATTAGATAGTGACTGTGTGCTGTGCCCAGTGACTAAGTTTACAGAAGTTCTGTGATACGGATACAGATAAAGATGAGAGAAGGACAAATTTTTCCCTTTCAGATAATCTGCCAATATGGTCCAAATAGGATAGATATTAGAGGGAAAATACGAATCCTTTATAAATACTTTGGTTGGCTCAGAATCATATGCGTATTGAACTAAGAAGGATTGGAAAATGGGAGGAACAGACTTGGATGTGAGCTGTGGCCAGTGTAAGAGCAGTGGATAGTGGACAGTGAGTTCTGTTCTCCCTACACAGGGCACCTCACACTGTACAGAGAAGAAAAAGAGGGCCAAGGGGCCCCCATTGTCACAGAAGCCCACTGAGAGGCCATGATCTTCAAGTTCTTCTTAGGAACTGAAATCATGCATCTTGTACCTTCTCTGTATTTGAGGGAATAAAACATCTGTCTAAATACTAGGGAGATAAGATCTTCAAAATAGAGATATTTAAAGATATCATGCCGAGAACACCTTTCCACCTGCTTGCCTAATGTAATGTAGTCATTATGGCAATAAATGTTTCTAATAAAGTATGAAAATGGATTGTTTGCTTTGCTGCTTGTATGAACTCTCATTTCTCTTTTTATGATATTGAGGCTGACATTTGCTTACCCTTTATCAGTGGAATATTTAATCACATCCAAGGTAAAAAGCAAGAGGCATTTTTATTTTATTTAAAACATGTCCTCCATGTAAAAGGCCTGGGAAATAGGAGAAAGCCTGTGGAACAAGTGGGGCTGTTAGAGTTACATGCAGGGGGGCAGGATGAAGGGCAGGATACCACTGTAGTGTGGCTGACAAGGAGGTGCAGTGATGAATTTTAAGTCAACACCTCTCACAAGGGTTTGGGAATTTACAACAATTTCTATGAACAAACTGTATTCACTTCTGTAGCTGAATTATCCCAAAATACGTGTGTATATCTTTGATCTTTAGGTGAAATTAGTTCATACCATTTCCTGCTATAAAAACTTCCATGGCTCCCAAAGGCCTGTGGGGTTAAGTTTGATCTCTGGAAAAGAACAGAGGAAGACATCCATGATCCTCATTTAATCACTCTTTTTCTTACTCCCATGGCCTCTGTCTGCCCAGTCCCATGTGACTCTGGGCATGTTTGTGTTCACTCCTTGAGTACTCATTTTACCTGTGTTGTGCTCTAGTATGAAGATCCCTTTCATCATGACTGATTACTCACTTACAGTGCACTCACTACTCATCTAAGGGCTGATTCAAATCTCTCTTCTTCTCTGAAAGTGTTTCTTGGAATAAAGTTTGTTACCCTATTGGTCCACGCTCATGGTGTACAGAGGCATTCATCCCTGGACTTTGTTTACCTTTGGTTCCTTCTAGGGCAAGGAACATGCCATGTTCACTGCTTGGCTCCAATACATAATGCAAGATGTCTTACACAGTAGGGGCTGTAAAGCATTGCTGGGTAGATAAGAGGTGGAGGCTTTTGGAGGGAAGTTGTAGCTGATTGTTGGATGACAGTGAATACTTTAGTAGTTGATTATACCCAATCATTTATTTGCATGTGCCTGTTCATTCTTTTATGCAAACATTGTACCAGGTATGTTGACTGCATGAGGTTATACTTCTACTATACTAGGCCTAGAGCAGACACTGACAGCCTTCGACTGCATCTCCTAAGTGCTGGTGTGCTTTGATCTAGGGGATTGCCCACTATCCTAGATTCCAGAGCTCAGGGTTGCTCTTCTGTATATGGCTGTGCAAATGTGTTTGAGGCTCTGATGAGAAGTTTTATTTATGGAGGAGTCTATGGTTTCCAATCTAGTGCAGTGTGATTAATGCAGGAACTGGGCAAATAGCATTCAAGCCTTCAGTTCCAGATTGCTCCAGTGTTTTGAATTATAAATGGGGCCAATAGCATGAATGGGCACTAAGCACTAACTGTGCAGCAGTAGCTCTGCTTATGTTGTTAGATTTCTAGAATTTTCCCTGTATTAGCTTCAGATTCCAGAGCATTCACTTATCCAAAGACAACAGAAGACTTGAAGATACATTATGGGTAAGACACACTAATGCTGAATGGACTCAGCAGGGAAATATTAGAGTCAAATGGGACTTCCAATCCCAGTTTTTTGAGGGCTCTCCATGTTGACTTATGTAGTGGTTGCACAGTCTATGTTCCCACTAACAGTGGAGAGTGTTTCTTTATTCTCATATCTCTGCCAGTATTTGTTTTTGTGTTATTTCTTGACAGTAGCCATTCTTTCTAAAGTAAGATGAAATCTCAGTGTTGTTTCCATCTGCATCTCTCAAATGACCAGTGATATTAACCATATTTTATGTTTATTTGCTGATTCTACTTCTTCATCTGAAAACTATTTGTTCACTTCAGATGCCAACTTCTGAATTGGATCTTTACATTTGGGGGGATCTGATTGTTTAGAGTTCTTTATATATTCTAGATAGTAATGCTTTGAGGAACACCTGGTAAATTTTTTTCCCACATTGAAGATTGTCTTTCTGCTCTTTTGGTGATTTCTTTTCTTGTTCAGAAACTTTTATATAAGATGAGATCCAATTTATTGATTCTTTGTGCTAGTTTCTGTGATACTAAGGTTTTGCAAAATATGCGCACCCATGTTTGTAGCAACACAGTTTGTAACCGCCCCAAAGCCTATAAACTGGTGAGTGGATAAATAAGATATATTTTTATATAAAATGGAATACTATACAGCTGTAAAGAAAGATAAACAAGTCATTTAAAGCAAAATGGGTACAACTTGAGGTCCTACTCATAAATGAAATAAATAGGACACACATTTAAATGCCATATCATTTCTCTACTGTGAGAAACTGAAGATATAAATGAGCTCCAAATGTTTAGTAAGTATTGTGAAATAGGAAGAAACTATTCAAAGGAGAAGAGGAACTAGAGAGGGTAGCAGAGGAAGCAAAGAAGGGAAAGGAAAAAATTCAATGACAAAAGGGAAAAATTGGAAACAAAGCTTATGCCTATAAGGAGATCATAATGTATACTTAAAATATACCAATAAACTTCATAAAGAAAAAAAGAGATGATGGTGGTCTCAAATAGTCACTAGTCACCTAACTGGGAACCTACACGACCATGAAAAGCATCTCTGTGGGAAGACTTCATAGAGAAAAAGAAGGTAAAATGTGAGCCTTTTTCATGCATGTTTATGTAGCTGCTACTATCCAAATTGCAGAAGTTAAGTGACACTGGAGTGTGAGTTCTACAATGTGAGCAGTTCTCCTCTCTTGTCATTTCCCAACTCAGGCTGAGCTCTACAAGACTGTATGGCCTCATGCAAGAAGTAGCTTGGGCTGTCTCTGAAACTTTCCCTACCCATTTAAATCAGGAAAGGGTCTTACTGCACTCAGACTCTGAGCTTTTAAGTCTTGTGAAAAAAGGCATGTATGGTCCTCAAGAAAATGAACAGCAGATTCAATAGAAACTACTTCCTGCCAGGGGACTAGGAAGCCCATGCAAAATTGACCTGGCATGCACTAAGGTCAATTCCTGAGACAGGCAGTTGGAAACCTTGTCTTGTCTGGGGATAAAAGGGAGGAGTGGTTGTATTAATGTCCAAGGCTGTCTTAACACAGGGCCGCACACTGGTGACTCAAACAATAGAAATGTATTCACACATTCTCTCAAGCACCAGAAGTTTGAGATCAAGGTATATTATGATAGCTCCCAGTGGTTATTGGTAGACCCTGGTGTCCTTGCCTTGTAGAAACATTACTGTGACTTCTGCCTTCATCTTTCCATTCTTCCTGTGCTCATGTCTGTTTGCTTATGTGTGTGCATCTCCCTTTTTATATGAACAGCAGTCATATGGATTATGGATTAGGGCTGACCCTAATGATATATATATATATATATATATATATATATATATATATATATATAGTATTTTATATATATATATAGTGTATATATATATATATACTATATATATATATATATATAGTATATATATATATAGTATTTTTTTTTGTAAAGACCTAATTTCCATGTGAAGTCATGTTCACAGGTATTGAATAGCATTTGACACATTTCAACCTTTAACATTTTTCATGTGGAGATTCTTTCTCTGTCACCCAACTTGAATGGCCAGGTACCATTTATAACATTGACAGATTTCTTGCAGTCCTAACCAGCCAGAATGACATCTGATCTTCATCCCTATGACAGTGACTGTTCCAAGTCATCATCTACCCTCAGATGAATCTTGCGCAGACTCTAATTCAATTCTCACCCCTGTGCAGGCCCTTGACACTATCTCCTGTTGACCGGGGTGGCATTCTGAGTTAGATGCCCTTCACTTCTGCAGTGATCATTTCCTTGTTGCTTTCAACATATACCTTCTACACTCATTAAATAACTTCTCTCAGGTCTTGAACATGTGTGTGGTGAGGGCATTGGCTGCTCTAGGAAAAGCATGTCTCTTCTACATGTCTCTTTGTACTCTGAATATGGAACCAACTTTAAAGTTACCTGCAAAATGATGGATGATCTGGCAAGGGGACAAAATGCTCCATGAGGCCAGGCCTTGACTTGAGCCATTTCCTGGTTCTCTAGAGCAGCAAATCAGTGACTGGGAGATGGAGCTATCACTGCACAACTCAGCCCTACACTGAAAAGTGACTAGATGAGCTTTAGCATAAAATCTTACAAGTGGTCCTCAGCGCATTCACAGTGCCCTCACAGTGGGGAGTCTCAGCCAGGCCCACACCCTTTCTGAAATAACATCCTTCTTACTACCTAGGGCACAAGTGCTGAAGTGGGTCCCTGGCCATATTATCTGCTCTCATTTTATCTGAGTTGTAAAAGTCACTGAGAATGAAGACCAGAAGGGAATTTAAACCACAGGGTCAACTCATTCTGAAATCAGCATCCTGTTCCCATCATTGAGGAGTTATTTCTGTTAGACAGTGCACAGATTTCACAATCATAAATCAAAAGGAGCACTGAGGAGCCAAATTTCAGAGGTAAGTTAAAAAGGTCAACAAACTCCAAAGATGAACATGTGTGGCCTGGTCTCTAATATTACATGTAATCTGGTAATTTCCTCAAATTATATGCAAAGAAACAAATCCTTGGTAAGCAGCAGTTAAAATAATTCCATTATGCATAAACAATTCCCTTATCTTGATACTAGGAGTTCCCAAAGTCTTTCCACAGGGACTCAGGTGCCCTGTATTTCTTCCTTCTTTTTAACATGGAAGCTTAGACTCCAAAACATTTGCTGGTATCAAGTCATGCCCTAGGTACAAACCTGGAAGTTGACCTCTCTCTAATTTGAGAGCTCGGACACTTTAATCAACCCCAAGGTGGTTTCAAAACTTCATGTAAGCCAGAGAAATTCAGAATAACTCCTAGCCAAGACTCATCATGGAAATAGATAGAGTTGGCTGCCTTTGTAGATGAAATGCCTGATTCCTGAGGCTCTAACCTGGGGCCAAAGTCTCCCCCAACAGGTTCTTTCTTAAAATCCCTTTTGACTGCAAGGATCTTCATCGCACTGCCGATAGGAAGCGATCTTTCTTTTTCTATTTCATGTTCCTAGTGTCTGGGCTCCTTGGTTTTGGGGAGAGTGCTATATGTTAGAAAGGTCCTTGCCACATTGAAACACTACTGACCTTTTGAAGTTCAGGATACTTGCCCTGAGGTATCTCTGGGCAGTACAAATGTCTACTTCCTCCTTTTCTGCACAAAAACAAGTTTTGTGCCCCTCTTTCCTGATCCTTGTGTGACAAACTGCTCCTTTGATGACGTAAGTTCTGGGCTCTCATCTGGCTCAGTTACCTACCTCAGGATCCAGTTGGTGGTGTTAATTTTCCGCTGCAAATGTCCTTTTGGGGTTGGAACATCCTGCTCCAACACAGGAATCCCTCCATCTGGAAGCTTAGAGGCAGCCAGAGAATCTATTTGCTTCCTTGCCACCGTGTCACCCGGCAGTCATTAATCCTTTCTGTTTTTTCATGCAAACATTTGTAAACCTACATCCCTCCCATCTTGTGCTTGTATAATTGATTTTTTAAAACCTAAATATGGAGCTTTCCATGCTTCCTTGTTGAATTTTATTTGGTTTCATGTCATTCAACCCGGCTTGCTCCTTGTGAGCTTGTGCTGCAATGGAGCCTGATAGCATAACTCCCTCCCCACGCTGCTTGGCCTACGAATTTGATATCTCAAGTGTCTGAGACTGGTGCTGGAGGTCGGGTCAAGTGCAGAGCCTTGCAGCCAGCAGTGAGTCAGGGCTGTCTCCTTCACAGATATTAACTCATTGATCAGCACTGCACTAGCTGTGAATCCACTTTACTGTTCTGGGCCATAGATCACATTCACCCACTTGTTTATACAAATATACAGCACCTGAGTTTTCTCTGACTCCTTAAACTACCACTATGAGATGCATGGGGCCTGCATTATAATTCTAATTGTATCAATAAGGGGACAAAGTCCTCTTTGTAATTTGTAGGCTACGGACTTGGTTTCTTTATCTGTTAAGCGGCAATAGTAATTGTTTTCTCTCTATCTTTGGTCATGTAAGCAAGGCAAACTCTCTACCAACCCACCAAAAGCATGCTAGAGGGGGAAACATATAAAAGCCCACTTCAAGTCAGAGCTCATATTTTAAGGATTCTCCCAGAAGACAGCCTTTCTTGTCCATCTGGTATGAGATGCCCTCATCTCTCTCTGGCACTGTTGAGAACTTGTGTTTGAGTCTCTGTTTGTTTTCTTGTTTGCCACCCCATTGTTAATCCTTATCTTTTGTGCATGAGCATCTTTATATGCTCAGTTTCATCAACTGAGCTGCATGATCTTGAGCAAATCCAACATTTTAGGCTGAGCCTATTTAAGTCTATACAAGGAAGAAGATAATACCTACCTGGTGAAATTGCACCTGCAGCAAGGGGGACGATGTGCAATAATCTGGATAGCAGATTGTGTGCATCACAGTGAAGTCCTCAACCCACGTTTATTCTCTGAGCCACCCGCTGGAGGAGTTCACATAGGCTCCAGATTAGCAATAGCACAACTGCACCCCAACCATTCATTCCAGGTGCTCAGTCTTACCACCCTCCACTGCCCCTGGGACTCAAATGCTCTGAGGCAGGGTGAGTTAAGGTACTCATGTGACTTCTCTCATTGTAACTTAGAAGCACAAGAGAGTGCTGGGCTGATGTTCTCTGCTTACAGATTCCATGATGGTTGGCTTTTCCTGTCCTGCATGATCACTAGTCATGACAGGAATTCAGAGGTTAGCATTGATATTTGGTTTACAGCCTGCAGTGTTCAGGATTGAGTTTTACTGTTTCAGAAGGCTTGGATTCATTTGGTCTAGTTTGAGGGACATTTCTCACTCTTCATGATTTCTCAAAATGCACCAAGAGTGGCCATGGAATCCTAAATGCACGTTCTTTACATGATTTCAAGGCAGGTGAACAGTCTAACGTGACCTCCATGTCCTTGTCCATCTCAGGAATGGAACTGACACCAGAGGTGGCTGTGATGTTGCAGCTTGAGCTGCTAGGGCAGACTGTCTGGTATAGGCAGGATCCTTAGACATTCACAGGACCTGAACAAACTTTCCCTTCAGTCCCTTCAGCTTCACCCTCCATATCATCTTCCCTCACCTCCAGCCAGAAGTCAAATGCATGGCTGGACTCTCAGGTCTTGAAGCAACATGATATAGAGGATAGAGAAGAACTCTATGTTAGTCTTCCTGGCCCTGAGGACCTCAAAACCTAGCTATGTGAACTTGGGTACAGTGGTCAATGTCTCTGGGCCTCTGTTTCACTCAGCTGCAGAGTATGGATCATGCTGATGTGGCACATATGGGTGTGTTCAATCCAGAGTGCTCTGTTGCCCTTTGGCTAGGGTGTACATGGTCAGCAACTAGCAGCTGTGAGCTCCCACAGTGCCATGGCCATGGCAGTCTTTCCTGGGGCAGTAACATCTGGTGGCTGCTGGAGATTTGGTTCAAAGGCCAGGCATTTTTTCCTGATACGAGTCAACTCTACCAGATACAGTTGTCCATGGTCTTTGCAAAATCAGTGGAAGCTTTGTCCTCTCTGCCCATTCCTTATTCCTCCCCTTCCTCAGGTATCAAAACCAGTAAATGCCACCATCAGCATGGACTCTGAAGAACCCAACCCAGGACAGCTGTGCCCTACCTCCTGGGCCCTTCTGAGGACTGCATGATCTGACTCAAGCCTAGCCTCCTTAGTAAAGAGCAGCCTTGTATGATTTTCATGGTGTAGATGATGGCTGGAGATGCAACAGTGTCCTGCCTTCCACTTTAGCTTCACAGCAAACTAGAGATGACTCCACAGCTTTCTGCCCTGTTTTTCAGCTCAAAGAATCGAGGGGCTGGGAAATGGAAGAGATCCCGAACTCTGCAATGGCTGGAGGTGGTCTGAGCAGATGAAAAAATCTCTCAGTATCTCTAGATGAAATTTTCATAACCAGGTCTGTATTTCATGACTACCTGTAGTGAGTTTCACCTACTTCCAAGGGTCCCCTATTAGGGGAGCTATCCTGAAGAGTAGACACAGGCTTAGAGTACTATGGCTTTGGATTTAAGCGCAGGAACTTGTACTTCAGGTCTTCAGCTTTCATCAAGACATGAGAGAGGGTACCCAGGCTGGTGCAGGGCACAGTAAAACTGGATGAGGCGGTGAGTATAAAAACCCTGTATGAACTGGTGAACAAGAGTGACAGCAAGACATTGCCCTTTGTCTTTGCAAATGGGATCTTCACATCCCATGTGTGGATACCTGGGACAGGGCCCTGAAGAGTACCTTGTAGGAAGCTTTGAGTTTGGGGAAAGGTCTCTTCCCACAGCACACTTGTGGGCAGCTTGTAGTGTCCCTTATTGACATTTCCTTGGGAAATGTTCGTTGAAATAAGTACCAAAAACAGACTAGAAAAGGCCAAATGCTGCCATGAGTTTCACAGTGCTTTGCCACAGCCAAACAGAAACGATCTTGGGATCACCCAGCAATTTGGATTTCCTGTTATTTCTCAATTTAAGCACGTGGGAGGAAGTCAACTAGGCTAGCTTCCCTTTGTGTGTTTCTTTCCTTCTTCTCTTTATACTGAGTAGAGTTGCGTTTTTACCTCTGAGTTTTCCCATGTCCTTCCTTGCCTGCTTTACTTTCAGCCTGTCATAGAAATTATTGAAGGAATAGGTCCAATTCTGCATCCTAAAACATTAGAACATGCATCCAACCAGCACTGATCCCAAATATACCCTGGCAGGGAAGACGGGGCTGAAATTTGTTTCTAAAAATATTCCTGATGAGGCTGAAGGGGTTGGTGGATCAACTCCACTCTGCTCCTGTCCTGCGGGTGGGTGGGAAGGCTCTTCTGTCCCAGGGCCACAGGATCTCCATCACCTCTTGAAGATGGTCCCAGTGTTCAATGATGATTTGAAACAATAATCCTTCTCTTATTGGCTTTTTGGGATTTCTCTGAATCACCACCCAATTTGTGAACTGCAAATAGTGAGATGACTCTGTGTGGCTTTACCATTGCCTCCATCATGCCATACACTTTTGCTTCTAATTTGGCTGCTAACAGATGGTAATAATTTATAACTCCTGCTTTTATGTCCTTTTAAACTTGGCATGGCCTTGCCTCCTCCTCTCTTTCAATTTAAGTGAGACCATCACACCACACTGAGTCTGGAGGGAAAGGCCACCCTTGTATTTTACAAAGAATTCTAGTAACAAACTAACATGTCAGTGAAATCCATGGGGATCCTAAGAGAATCCAACTGCACTTCCCTCATGGGAAGGCCTGAGCTGATGGGCTAATTCCTTCATCAGGTAGGAGAGATATCTGTTTCCAGAAAGTGGCTTGAGCCCTGACCAGGCTTGGGGGCCGGATGTGGCATTCTCAGCAGTCTGGTGGCTGATGGCAGGAGCCTTCCTCCCAAAGCTCCTCCAGACAGATGGGAAGAAGCACAGCTGAATTTTTAAAAAGCCGTATGATAGTGAGGCTAACCTAAAATATTTAAGAAACTGAGCAAATCTTCCTGCACATTAAAGATCTGCTGTTCAGCTTACTCTTTGATTTTTAGTGGCAGAAATATAATAGAAAGAGACTAATGAATGTGTTCAGCTATGATGTCCTGGGCATAGACCTGCTTTCTGTGGTCTCTTAATGTCCACGAGTCTCCAAAGTCACACATAACAACCTCTTAACACTGGTCTTTTCTACTGGCCTTGATTCAGAAAGCCACGTGGCTGGATCCATGCCGCAGGCCATGTTTCCATCTCAGGCAAGCAAACCCATCTGCAAAGCTTTCAACTGGGGTCTCATTCAGTGTCCAGTGCCAACACAGATTTTCTGTGGCTTCCTCCTGCTAAATGTCAGCATTTCAAAGTTTAAAGTGACGACTGTTTTGGATGACACATATTAGTTCCAAGTTTCCATTTCCTCCTGTGCATGATTCCTCTGTTATTTGGGATAGACCTTACTTACCGTGCTGAGGACTGTGGGGTCAGGCAGTCGATTATGCTCTAGACTGCATGAGTGCTGGGCTCCGCAGGCACCTGCACATGCTCAGGTTTGGTCAGAGAGGCTGCCTTCCTTCCTCACCCTCCTAGAGTCTCCCTGATATCTCTTCCATCTTCCTCAATGCTGGTAGGGTTCTGGGTGGGCCTTTGTGTCTCTGGACTGCTCTGCATGGTGCTTTCGTATACACATGGGCTGGGCTATAATTTCTGAGTCTTATCTTCCAAGAAGCCAGCTACAGGACCCTGCACATCACTCTTGCCTGATGGAAGAGAGACCCAGAGGGGCAGATGTGAGGTGGATAATTTGAGAAAACTTTAGTAAGACAGAGAAGGAAAGGTGAGAGACCAAATATAGGCTTCCATGGCTGCCCTGGCCAGTCCATTCTGGAGGCACTTGATGTGACACGCTGACTTTCGGGAGACTCCAAGGGCAAGAGATGAGGAAGGCGTTCCTATGGAAAATGAGACAGAGATAAAGACTATGGATGAAATTCAGAAGAAAAATCATCTCCATATGAGGAAAGCAGGGAGAATCATGCTGGTATCCGGGAGCTTTGCCAGGTGTAGTGGTTGAATTTTATGTGTCATCTCGGCCAGGCTGTGGCACCCCGTGTTGACTGATCTCTGTTGTCTCTGTATTTTCTATAGAGAAACAGTGGATCTGAGTTAACAAGATTATCCCACAAAGTATGGGAGGGTCTCATCTAATCTTTGAAAGTGCAAGGAGATTTCCCAGTGTGAATGGAACTCCAGCCTTAAGACTTACACTGAAACTTCACCTGAGTTTCCAGCATGCAGACTTGCCAGTGTCTACGATGATGTGAGCCACTTCCTTTAATCTGTCTCTGTGCGTTCTATGCTGGTTTCTGCAGAGGATCGGTTTTCAGGAGCTCCCAAGGACACTGAAATTCGTAGATCTTCAAGTCTCCCATATACTATGCCATGGTATTTACATATAACTTAAATACATCATCCTGTATACTTTAAGCTATCTTCATATTACTTGTGATGCCTGATACATATAAATACTACACAAACAATTTCATCATTATGGGCTAGTGATGAGGGAAAAAAAGTCTGTACGTATTCAGCACAGAGGCAATTTCCCCTCAGTATTTTTGGTTTTTCTGAGACCAAGTCTTACAATGCATTTCATGACCGGGTTTGAACTCACTGTGTACCCCAGACCTTTTCCTCAAATATGTTGAGCTAAGGTTGGTTGAACACATGAGTGTGGAACCCACAGAGGCAGAGTGTTGACTATAGATATAGGGATTACTATATCTATGCGCCTGTCTGTCCATGCATACATTCTAATGAGCCTCTTGTTTTCTCTGCAGAGCCCAGACTCACCCATTAGAAATGCACAGTGAGACCCAGGTCTAAACTCTCTGGCTGACATCTGCTGGCTGCATGTCCTTCCTTTATCAGGGATTCTGCTCTGATAGTATTTTGCTCCTATAGACCCTCAGCAGAGGCAGCCTGAGTTCCACTTGTAACTGCCCTCCAGGTTTTGACAGGATCCTTCACTCAAATGGACAGACCCAGACTCTCTCCTTGAGTTCTGTCAGCTAGGCCCCAAACACAAGCCTTTTAAGAGAAGTGAGAGACATCCACACATGCAATTATTCCTGCAGAACATGGAATGCCTTTGAAAAATAACCTCTCTTATGTGACCCTTGGATATTCTCCACGAGGATAATATTAATAATGGGCAATTCTAGAAGAAGAATCTTTAACATGAGACGCTGGCACAATGACAGAACATAAAGACACTTCCTTTGAAGAGCTCCACTTGCCTAACCAAATCTGTCATGTGGCCTTTCAGTAAAAAAGAAGGGAGTCCCATAGGCTCATGTGGAAGAAATTCAGAACTTTGAGGTTACCAGCGAAGTATCGATCTTCAGAGAGATTCTCAGCTCTTTGCTCTGACAGGCATAGAGGAAGAATTTTGATTCTAGCCATACCACAGTGGAGATGCACATGGTAATTGTGGTGTGTAATTACCATGGGCTTCCCAAGAGAGCCACAAGGGAGTCTAAGAAGATCCCTAAAGAATGCTTTTCTGACTCCAGCAGAGTGAGGTTGGGGCACTTGTCTGTAAATCTTACACAATCTGAGATAATGTCCCTGTCACAGCATGGTCAGTGAGTGTGTGTTAGTGTAGATGGGTGCGTGGCTCTGGGAGCGAGGAGGCTACACAGTTCTCATTGGCCCACGGAGTCACAACATCTGTTGATGGCATAATTGACTTGTTGATGAGACCCAACAGCATGGGGGGAAGTGATTGGCCAGCTGTGCCTTTGCTAGTTAGGAGTGTTTTACTGAAGTCAGTGGAGATTATTGCCTGATACAAGTCAACTATAAGCTCCGACTATTTAAGAAAGGAGGGGGGAGCAAAATCCATCGCCTATAACAGGCATCTGCATGACAGGAATAATGATGAGGGTATATTACCTGATGACTTCTTTCTGTTATAACATTTGCCCCAAGTGTGGGAAACACCCATCTGAGCTAGCTGGGGATAATATTAACGTTTCTTGCTTCTCAGCTACACAGTTTTTTCTATTTCATCTGCTTGTCTTCTTGTCTGTTTTAGGAAACAAGCTTACTGGAAGATATGTGCAAGGTTTGAGGACACAATAAAAGGCGATTTAACAGCCTCTCGGGGCTGAGGTGAGCTTCCAACCTGAACAGCGAGAGAAGGGACATCAGACTACTGTGACTCACAAATCTCTGAATGAAACTCAGTTTCATTGTATAAATGAACCAATCC
Organism: Petromus typicus; assembly: GCA_004026965.1. Taxonomy (NCBI): domain Eukaryota; kingdom Metazoa; phylum Chordata; class Mammalia; order Rodentia; family Petromuridae; genus Petromus; species Petromus typicus. The sequence goes on from PVIR01005359.1 coordinate 63,345, forward strand.
AAGAAAGAGCAAATATTCAAGATCAAGCAGAGAAGGTATACATGTCAAATTGAATCCCAGTCCAGGGCTTGGCTAGGAACTGAAGCTCCTGTACTTGGGGATGAGGCTGTATCCAATTTTCACTCCTAAACTGTATCTACTCCCACATCTGTTTCTGTTTTCACCCTCTACCTCCTCACCCTCATCCCCATTTATATCTATGTTTTATCCATATCCCCATCCCCATCCAAATGCATGGCCATATTCCTTGCTTTTCTACCTACTTCTACATCTGTCATACCATCTTTCCCATCACTCTTGCAATCATACACATTTCCATGTTCCCATCCATCCCTAGCACATCTTCATCCATCTCCACAGCCATATCACATCCACATTCATATGTAGCCATGTATTTTGATGTAAATGCAGCCAATGTCAATAGTCAGTTCAAGGTACACACCTGCACATTTTGAGAAGTTGGTACTCAGACTGCCAAGAGAACTTAGATTATCTTATCCACATGAGTTTTTCTAATTAGCCCCTTCATAATTTTACTAGGCCCACAATTTTACTAGGCAGCTTTCATTTTGTCCCCACAAAAAACTGAAGTCCTTCCATCAGATAGCCAGTTGAGTATAATATTAACACTTGACTTAGCAAAATTCAAGTGACTGAGGCATATGTGAGCTTTCAAACAACTCTTCTGGTCCCTCTGTGTTTCCATCTCTCCCACTCAGGCTTTAACTGGTTGTGTTCCCTCCATCATATGCATCATTTCCCAGTCTATTACTGATTTCTGGGTAAATGGACTGTTCCTTTAAATTCACTAGTCACCTTTGAGACATAGGTGTCTTCCTTCTCCTTCTGAGAGAGTATTTACCATTATAAACATTGCACTAACAGATGGATAAAAACATTACTAGTTAATCTCCAAGCTTGTATTTCTCCCTGATCTCTGCTTATTATTAGAGTATCACTGAATTAGGGAAACATGACCTATTCACTTATCACTTGATCAGCTCTACTTGCAAATTCAGTGTTTTTAACATCAGAAATAGAATTGATAAAGAAGTTAAATCATTTTCCTATTATTCATTATAACTTGTGTGGATGTTTATTGAAAACACTGCATATGTTATAGAATTTTCCACTGAGAGAGATACAAAGACCAGTAAGAAGAAGGATTATTCCACAGGGTATAACCTTTTGCTTCAGAAACAAGATTCAAATGGGTTCTTGCCAAGCAGACTTGATTCTGAGATTGTAGGTCCCTTGTGGACTTGGCAGTGATGCCGGTGTCTCTCTCAAGTTTTCTCCAAAGCCCCAGGCCGAGAGATTCTGTTTGGAGAGCTGTTTGGCCTCCACGGTGGGATATTGACTTCTCCATGAGGCTGCAGGGAGCCTAAGCATTTCTTCTGCAAGGACAGAAGTTCCCTTGTTCACCAGAGTTGACTTTGCGTGCACTGAGGTCAATCTTAACCAAGGAATTTCCCCATCGTTTTTTATTTGTGATCAGTTGAAGGAAGTGCCAAAAATTATGACCAAGTTCTGGGACCATTGTGCCACTAAAATGACCATGATTTCTCTCTAGGGAAAACTGCACATAAGGAATAATTCAGTAAGAGGCTCTCAATTAAAACTCCCCTGGCTCCTACTCTTATTTTTCTCCTTCACAGACCATGGTTTTCCCTCAATGTTTCCACAAATATGCAAAAAATGTTGGCGAAAAACGGAAAGCTCAAATATTTGTCTTGTATTTAACAACATCAAGAGTAACTTGAGTGTTTTTGTTATCGTAATTTTAAGACTGTGGCTGTGGTCTGTTATTTCATGTGAAAGAGAGATAAAAATCTCTCCATGGTTCTACTGAGAGGATGTTTTAAGAGTTAAGAAGTTCAAAGAAAAACAAACAACAAACTTTGATAGAGACAATCACAATCATGACTCCTGACTCTCTTCCTATTCCTCTAATGAAAATTCATATTAAAAATTTTGGCAGCTGTGAATTGCTGGCAAGTTAGGATCCAAGTGGCCATGACTGGGTTTGAAAACCAGAGGCACAAACAGCCACAGACTTTTATGATGCCTTGTGTGGGATGAAGGTGTTTTGTTTTGTGTTGACAGAAGAACAGGGTTTTCGTCTAATCATTGGAGATATACTTCCCATTTTTATTTCCCATAACTCTGTGTCCCTCTCTTGCTCTTTAACATAGTTAGCAGATCAATGCTTATTGGATATGAGGCTCTGGGCATTAGCAAAGCTGGAGATGATGAGATTTGTTTTCTAAAGCAGTTTAATACATCAGATTTCCAGCACGCTGGATTTCTGAAATCTGAAATAATTGTGAACAAATACAAAATAAATCTATGGTGAGCAGCAACTTATGACTTGAGTCAAATGTTGATTTGTGTTACCTGTCACCTGCCACCTCCCAGAACAAAGGTTTGATAGTGTTGGCAGCTTGGTGCCTGCAGCCCAAGTTCTGCCCAGCAGATGGGGTAAAGATCCCAGAGCAGATGCTGAGATCCATGCCCTGGAGATCAGGGGCGGCTGGAGATTTCAGGCACATTTCCTCTCTGACTCGAGTTTCTCCTTCTAGCCTGCTATCAGAAACTGGAGGTAATGAAAGACCAGGAGGATGAGTGGTCCTGCAACAAACCCTGGATGTGGTTATGTCTCTGACATCTCTCCTTGCCATACTAGTGCATCTACTTCTATGTCCCTCAGGATTTTCGTCCTTCATTCTGTAAGTGTTTGCTGGATGCCCCTGAGAGTTGAGTTCCTCCAAGTCCTGGGAACAGGGTCCAGAATGGAAGAAGTTCGATCTCCCTGTGTTTAAAACAGCCAAAGTTTATTGTGGAAGATCAGAAGCAGGAAAAGGAAATTCCTCTTTGGAGCTGTAACAGTTTCATGGATGAGGCTGTTCTTGGCTTGCCGAAGATGCGCCTTGCCCTGAAGAGCTACAGCAGAGCCAGGACGAAGTCAGCACAGTTGGCCAGTGGCTCTGGTGCTTCTTGCCAGGGCTCTTTGCTGATTCATACAAGAACATGGGTTTGTGGCTAAGAAACTGAGCTGCCTGTCTCCTGGGTCCCGCATCCTACAGACAATGCAATTGGATGCTGCTTATATACACTGTGGTTTGGACTAAAAGAGGTTATTTCATCTTATTTACATATTGGTGAGGTAGACTTAAGTCAATGATCATAAAATTATACATCCTGTTTTCCACTCCATATTTCCAAGGAGCTGCTCAGTCTCCTATGCTAAAGAGCCTATAGCTACTGGAAAGACAGGAGATGGTAGACAGTCCACCAGCATCCTGGTTGCTCCATGGAAACAACTGCCCTGGCTAGGGACCTGCCAGATCTTGCTCTGATGATTGTCATGGCTGTCCAGAGAAAGACAGAGTGTGTGTACATTTAGAAAGATCTGTTTGAAGAGACTGGCTCAGGAGATGTGGAAATTCAAACCTTTTACTGGAGACCTACAGATGATCCAAAACTGCACCTCAAATTTGAGTGCTTTCTGCTGCATAATTCCTACCTCCAAGGAGTGAAGGGGGATCAACTCTTTATCATTTAAAGTTTGGATAAAGCTCACTATTTCAAAGAGAGCTATCTGCTTTATTCAAGGGCAACAATGTTAAATAAAACATTATAAATGTTAATCTCATCTAAAAACTCCCTCACAGAAACAACCAGAATGTTTAAACATGTTTCTAGGTGCTATGACTCAGCCACATCAACACACAAACTAGCCAACATACATCTCTTCTTCATTCATTTGCCAATATACAACTCAAGTAGTGCTGGCTTCCTTGCTCCTGGAACCACCAGAGGAAGACTCTGCCTCAGTATCTTGGTGAAGGCAGGAAACTCTGTCTGGAGTACGTTGCACACAGCCTCTTGGCCCACTTCATGTCCCCATCAAGTCTTCATTCTCATGGCACTTGCCCTGGTGATATGTTTATAACACATCCTGCCCTGGCAGATGCACTGCCAATCTGCCTCACTCCACCCCACTTTTGTTTTTCCAAAGCCCTTCCCTGCTATTTCATTATATGAGATTCTATATTATATTTATTGTTAGTTTTATGTCTCTCCCTTGAGGATAGCATCTTTGTTTTGTTAACAGATGCACAAATACCTTCAAATAGTGATGAAACAGAGTAGGAGCTCAAAAGATATTTGCCAAGTTGAATATTCTATTGCCAAAGTGGCAAAAAGAGCCATGGCATAAGGAGGATCAGGGCATAAACTCCTTGACAAAGACTAATCCCAGAACATCGGTACACTTGCTTCTCATCAGGGAGACCTCTGTGCTTCTATAAGCTAGACTGAGTTCTGAAAGTGGTCTTCAGTCACACTTCCAGCCACTCTGTGATTTACCAGGACCCTGGATATCGAACTTTGAACAAACTTCTGAATTGAACAGTTCACTTTTTATGGATAAATGAATTAATATTTGGACTCAAGATATTAACTGTGACGCTCAAAATCTTCAAGCCTTTCTGGAAGAGTTGAGAATTGAGCTTATATCTGTTCACTCCTATTCTGTAATGTTAAATACCATATTTTACAGTATTCTTTCTTTTTAAGCAAAAGGATTCACAAAATTCAAATGCCTTCTGGATAGCTACTTGCTTCCAAAAACTGGATCACCATGAAAAATTGCTACAATTTGACTATTATGATTTTCCCCAAACATTCATGTGTTAGAAGGTTGGTTCTCAATGTGGCTGATGTTGAAGGGGGGAACTTTGAGAGTTCCTACTGATTAATAGTAGTCTTAAAGTAGGTTTTATAGGAAAGAGTTAATTTTTGTGTTGGTTGGCTGTTATAAAAGCATAGCCATCCATGTACTTGGCTGTTTTAACATGTTGCTGCTTCCCTTTCCATTTCTTTGCCATCTTGCAGTGCAGCCAGGAGGTTGGCATGATGTTGTTTGAACCTATCAGCCATCAGAATTGTGAACCAAATAAATCTCTTTTTTTATGAAATAAAAATTAGCCTCAGGTAATTTGTTACAGAAATACAAATGGACCATGTAGACTATGAAATGGTCAGACTCAGGCAGCCTGTCTCCTACTACACAAAATGTTGACATCTTTCTCCAGGGAAATCAGGAGAACATTTTGCAAGTAGTTGATGCTACCCTAATGCTCAGGGTGAGAATAGGTGGTAGCGGGAGACATGGGAATCTTCAGAATGTGGTCAGGTCATCCTGTGGATTCAAAACACAGCTTCAGGTTGAGTGCCTTGGCACTCAGCCGAAGTGAGTAGGGAGAGCTGTCTTAGCACAAGTCCTTCCCTGAACGCGCCTTCTTCCAGCAGCTGCCAGAGATATGGCTTTCCTTGCAGAGTCCTAAGCCCATGTTTTTCAGGTGACCCTGTGATGACCATACAGTACCAATGTGAGTGGTCAGTGTGAGAGGGCAGATAGCTGTTTCATTTTGTATGTCCATGCAGCTAAAGAGAAAAGGAAGTTTACTGTTGATTCTTCTGTTTGTTCTTATAGGTGGGAGCAGGATGAAGAAGGAAGTAAGTCCAGGAAACAGGTCCTTTAATGACAAAATCTGACTGCAGGATCAGTGGGTCACAGATGGCTGGTGCTGGGGACAACAGGACTTTTAAGTGTCTGTGGAAGTGTGATGTGAACAACTTCCGTGCACCTTTTGTGCTTCAGAGTCCCCTCCCTGTCAAAGGCTGACAATGGAACAGACAGGTTCCATGACTAGCTGTGCATTCGGACCCTTCCCAGTCCTTGTCTTCATTTAGACCAGATATGTATTGATTACCTGCATCATTACCAGCACTGTGTTGGATGGTGGGGATGGTTCCTGCTGTTCAGGAGGATGACAGCTGAGGAAAGAGACAGATGAGCGACAAGCAAGACCCCCATTGTATTTCCTGTGAAAGGGATTCTCACGTCAGCCAGCTTTGGGGCTGGAAGACTGGATGCTGAGGAACATTGGATAAAGTAGTGACAATGTTATCCCCATGTCAGTATGCTCTGAATTCTTCTGATAATGAGGAGAAAGTCTTTAGTACTCTCTCTCCCTCAAGTGAAAACAGGCTCACAGCCATCTAGCTATAATTTTAATAACATTCTCTCACATTCATTCGCAGTTATAATTCTGTTTTAAATGTAGAGCCAGACCCTCCATTTTTTATAATGATGGAAAGGATTTTAATTTTCAAAATAAATTTAACTTTGAAATTGAATCTATTTTGGGCTGGGGCTATAAAAATTTAGTTGTACACAGTTGTGGTAAAGTCTCGTGGGTGGTGAGCATATGCAAAATTTGGAAAATCTTCCATAAAACGTATTGGGTTTTAGAGGAAGAAGAGCAGAACAGAGGGTTAAGAAAAATCTTCCTAGAGGATGTCTGTCTCAGCAAAGTCCCAAGGGGGCTGGGAGGGTTCGGAGTGAGGAGCCAGAGGATTTCAAGCCACTCAGCATGGTTGGGGCTCAGTGTCCATGAAGGCAAAAGGAAAAGAACAGACTGGAGGTGCAGGTCTTGGGGATCTATCAAAGGAGTGTGGACTTTAGTGGTGGAGGCACAGGGAGCCTCAGTCAAAGGATTTAGCAGTGGGATTAGGTGATGATCAGATGTATGATTTAGGAAGATTTGTCTGGTGTTCATGTAGAAGACAGATCTTAGTGTGCTGAATGCAAGATCCTCAAGGGAGGCTATCATGGTGAGGCAACTCTGTGTTTTGGATGCTGTAACAAATTACTAGATTCTGTTGGCTTAAAACACTAGAAAGTTTGATCATAGATCAGGAAGCCAGAAGTCTAGTGTCAACCAAAGTGTCAACAGGATAGTTCCTGGGATATCTCAGCCTATTTCTGTAACCTTGGCTCTGTCACCACATGCCTTTGGTACCTGTGTCTCTGTGTCCTCTTTCTTCTTATAAAACAGCAGACATTAAAGTTGGCATCCACCTTAAATCCAGAATGATTTCATCTTGAGGTCTTCAACTCTTTATATCTGCAAAGACCCTATTTCCAAATAAGGGGATATCATGCATTTCCAAGTAGATGTGAATTTGTTTGCGGGGTGAGATAGATTAACTAATGGTCAACATAAGTGAGAACGCCCAGCTGATCTGGATCAGTGTGGTGTTGGCCATGGAAGACTCACCTGAGGATTGTTGCCAATGACATCAAAAGAGAACTGGAGGGGAACATGGCAATTGTTTACTTTCCTGTAGAAGCTTGACCCAGCTGATTTTCCTGATACGAACTCAGCTAGTCTCATCCTCAGAGGATCCTGGACATTCAGTGTTGCTGGGAATGGATGCTACTCTTCAAGGGAGCTCTGATTTTTCCTTTGAACATTGCTTCCTTGCCCCAGTGCCACCTGGCACAGACCCTTTACTCTGTTGGTACAGACTTTCTAGCTTGTACCACTGGCCTTTGGTCTTTCCTAGGGAAGCTCCTTATTATGGACTCCAGTTGGACTCATGGAGGACATTGCCTCTAGGCCTTTGGCTGGACTTGTGTAGGACATTGCCACAGGATTTAGGCCCTCAGCTGGATTCTTTGGGTTTCTAGCACACAAACATCTCTAGCACCCCTCTGCATTTGGCTTTTAAAGTGAATATTGTGAAAATCCTATCAATGATATGTCTTACCTTAAATCTATTTTCCCTGTAAACCTTGACTACAACAGAGGGGAACTCATCACTCCTCAGAGGAGATGGTGGTTGGGTGTAAGTCGTGACTGGGCTGGTAAGATGTGTGAATTAGAGAAGTGTGCAAAAGGCCAGGAGTCAACAACACTCCACTCCCTGCTCACTCAGAGGTGGCAACTACCTTTCTTAGCTGCAGAGAACAGACTCCAGGGCCCCCATAGATGCCAAAATCTGCAGGTGCTCAAGTCTCTTACATCCCATAAACAATCAGAAAATACTATAAAATAGTACAGTATTTGCATGTAACTTACTATATCCTTCCATACTTTAAATCATCTCTGCCTCACTTAGAATACCTAACACAATGTAAATGCTATGGAAATGGTTATTACTCTGTATAGTTTGGAGAATAATGGCAAGAAAAAAGTCTGTATGTGTTCAACCCACTTGCAATCTTTCTCCCAAGTGTTTTCATCAGTGTTAGATTAAATCTGTAGATGTGGAACTGGTGGATAAAGAGCCCTGACTGTACAACACACACACACATATAAAATGCACATGTATACACATACATGCATGCCTACAGATATATTTTCTTGAGATAGAACATGTTTCCTATGTATAACTTGCTTTTCTATTTTGAAATTCTAGGTGGCCACTTTGACAAAGCTGTCCCTAGGGTCTGGTGTCTTCTGTCAGATACCCTTCACATGTCTGAGATGAGAAACCATCAGGGAGCACGCTGTTCTCTTCAACCCAATTCACACTCAAACCTTGGGATGGTGAATGATTTGGAGTGCATAAAGTTCTGATGCCAATGCTGGGTGTAGGCTAACAAGCTGCAATAACTCCTAGGTGAGCCAGGAGGATTTTCTTCAGTTATATGCAAATATTTTAGCTGAGGTAAAATCTTCATAGTGTCAGAATCTGCATGAACAGCATGGTTAAGTAGGAAGTGTATAGAGAAATGGACTGAAACAGCATGGGTGAGCCTGGAGATAATTCAGATATGTACAAACCTGCTGACCTGGGTCCATTATTTAGAACTTGAACTTCAGCCATTACAGGTATATCTATTCAGGCTCCAATAATGTCAGTAATGATAATGCCTTTGTCAAGCTCTTACGCACTGGATAATTTTGGGTTAACCAAATTCTTTTGATACATTTCCTGCTTGTACATGTGGCATCTGGAATTCAGAAAATTATAAGAAAACTCTTGTCACTGAATCTGCGCCCGGTTTGGAGCTTACTTGTCTCCAGGCCCACGCCGGAAGAGCACCCAGGGACTGAGTTTAGCAGCGGGCGGCTCGGGAAACGGCGACTGCAGCACCGAGTCTGCGTCACTGAATCTGCGCCCGGTTTGGAGTTTGCTTGTCTCCAGGCCCACGCCGGAGGAGCGCCCAGGGACTGAGTTTGGCAGCGGGCGGCTCGGGAAGCGGTGACTGTAGCACCGAGTCTGCGTCACTGAATCTGTGCCAGGGCTAGAGCTTACTGGCCTCCAGGCCTGCACCGGAAGAGCACCCAGGGACTGAGGTTAGCAGGTCAGAGTCTGATTTTCTCCACAGTAACTGCAGAAGCACATCCAGTCAGCTTGTATTGGTCCCAATATAGACTGCAAAGAGCAACCCAGGAAACACTGCTATTTTAAGATTCCTAACTATTAAAAGGAAAGT